>JAPKLW010002175.1:0-50664 GCA_026898455.1 Plectranthus barbatus
ACTTCGCCGGAGCTTCGTCGGAGCTCGCCGGAATTTCGCCGGAGGTTCGCCGGAATTCTCTTGGTAAATTTTGAGAGAGAGAGTGAAAAGTGTTATCTTAAGAATGAAGCTTTCTATTTATAGAAGGGAGGCGAGGGTAATTTCGGAATTACCGAAAGTCAAAAAGGTTAAAGTGGTTGTCATTCGCTTGTCACATCGGTCACTTTAACATCACCTCACGTCAACTCCACATCTCTTCGCGTCATTGCACGGGAGACCGTAATATTTTGTTTACTCCCGAATATTTATCGATCGATATTATCCCGATACGAAAATGTTGGGTCATCAAATAAATTATCGATACTAATATTAATTTAATATTTAATTATCCTCCTTGAAATAAGATTGAAAATCGAATAAATTCCCAAAATGATGAGTTTCCAATTCAAATCGATCGCAAAGCTTCGAATTAAATTTGATGACAAAATATAAATTTCGAAAATTCGATAAATACATTTAAAATTTACGAGGGGCGTTACATCCTCCCCCACTACAAAAAAATTTCATCCCGAAATTTCGTAATTTATAAGAACAGCTCGGGATACTTCTCCTTCATCTTGTCTTCAAGTTCCCACGTTGCTTCTTCAGTGCCATGGTGCTTCCAAAGAACTTTGACGAGGTTGATCTTCTTGTTGCGGAGCTCTTGGGTTTTGAAATCCATGATTGCTTCTGGTCCTTCTTCATAAGTTAGATCGGGCTGGAGCTGAACTTCATCTTGATGAATAACGTGTCTCGGATCAAAAACGTACTTCCGCAATTGTGACACGTGAAAGACATTATGAACATTTCCGAAACTCGGTGGCAAAGCCAAACAATATGCTACGGCTCCAATTCTCTCTAGAATCTCGTAAGGACCAACATATCGAGGTCTAAGCTTGCCTCTAGCTCCAAAACGAATAATCCCTTTAGAGGGCGATATCTTCAAAAATACTTTATCTCCGACTTCAAAAGTCAACTCAGTCCGTCTCTTGTCAGCATAAGACTTCTGTCGATCTTGAGCTTCTTTAATTCTAGCACGGATCTGTCGAACAATTTCTATCATCTCAGCGACTGAGTCAGGTCCTAAAACCTTCCGTTCTCCGACTTCATCCCAATACAAGGGAGATCTGCACTTTCTTCCATAAAGTGCTTCATATGGGGCCATTCCAATGGTGGCTTGAAAGCTGTTGTTGTATGCAAATTCGATCAATGGTAGAACGGCTTCCCATTTTACCCCTCGGTCTAGAACGACTGTTCTGAGCATATCCTCTAGGGTTTGAATGGTTCTCTCAGTCTGACCATCAGTTTGAGGGTGAAATGCAGTGCTGAAGTTCAATCGAGTTCCGAGCTCTTTCTGTAAGCTAGTCCAAAATCGAGATGTGAACTTCGCATCTCTGTCAGATGTGATCGTCGTTGGTACTCCATGTAGTCGTATGATTTCCTTGACATAAAGCTGAGCCAACTTATCTGATCCGTACGTAATCTGAATTGGCAGAAAGTGTGCGCTCTTGGTTAAGCGGTCCACAATTACCCAAATAGCAGTGTTTCCTCTTTGAGATTTAGGTAAACTGGTTACAAAATCCATAGCTATTGCATCCCACTTCCACTCAGGAATATCAAGAGGCTGTAACTTTCCATACGGCCTTTGATGCAATGATTTTACTTGTTGACATGCCAAACATCGTTCTACAAACAGGGCTATGTCTCGCTTCATGCCTTCCCACCAAAATTTAGACTTCAAGTCTTGATACATCTTCGTACTTCCAGGGTGAGCGGTGTACGGCGTTTCATGTGCTTCTCTCATGATTTCTTCTTTCAAATCATCAACCCTTGGCACACATAATCTTCCATCGTACGTTATGGCGTTATCGGAAGCTTCTTGAAAGTTTGCGGCTTTCTTCTCACGAATCTGAAGTCGTATTTTCTCCAAACCTTCATCTTTCCTTTGCGCTTCCACAATTCTCGTCCTTAGATCAGGACTTGCCAATAAGGCTGCTATTCTTGTACTCACCGTCTCTGGTGGTGTGACTAATTCAAGATTCAACCTTTCAAAATCCTTGATCAATTCGTCCTTTTGCGTTATCACAGCACAAGCTTTGGCTGGAGACTTTCTGCTCAACGCATCAGCTACTGAATTAGCTTTTCCTGGATGATAATTTATGATCAAGTCATAGTCCTTCACTAGTTCCAACCATCTTCTTTGCCTCATATTCAGATCTTTTTGCTCAAAGAAATATTTGAGGCTCTTGTGGTCAGTGAAGATTGCACATCTAGTTCCATAGAGATGATGTCTCCAAATCTTCAGTGCATGCACAATGGCTGCTAGTTCTAGGTCATGGGTTGGGTAGTTCAATTCATGCGTCCTCAATTGACGTGATGCATATGCAATCACTTTGCCTTCTTGCATCAATACACAACCTAGACCATTTTTGGAGGCATCAGTATACAGCTCATAGTCTTTATCTGCTTCTGGTACTGCCAAGACTGGGGCAGTGGTTAAGAGTTCTTTCAAGCGTTGGAAACTCGCTTCGCACTCTTCAGTCCAGGTATACTTAATTCCTTTCCTCAGAAGTTGCGTCATTGGTCTGGCAATTTTGGAAAATCCCTCAATAAATCTGCGATAATATCCTGCCAGTCCAAGAAAACTTCGAACTTCGTTCGGGTTTTTAGGAGCTTCCCACTCCTTCACAGCTTGTATCTTAGCTGGATCCACTTTGATTCCTTCAGCGGATACTATGTGTCCTAGGAACATCACTTCCTTTAACCAAAATTCACATTTGCTGAATTTGGCGTACAGTCTCTCCTTTCGCAGGGTTCTCAAGACTGTTCTCAGATGTTCTCGATGTTCCTCTTCACTCTTCTAGTAGACAAGGATGTCATCTATGAAAACTAGAACAAAGTTATCTAGATATGGATGAAACACACGATTCATAAGATCCATGAATACTGCTGGTGCGTTTGTCAATCCAAAAGGCATCACTACAAACTCATAGTGGCCATACCTTGTTCGAAAAGCAGTCTTAGGAATATCCGTTGATCGGATCTTGAGCTGGTGGTATCCGGACCTAAGGTCAATCTTCGAAAAGACCTTTGCTCCCTTAAGTTGATCAAAGAGGTCGTCTATCCTTGGGAGTGGATACTTATTCTTCAAAGTGAGTTTATTCAGCTCGCGGTAATCAATGCACATACGCATAGATCCATCTTTCTTCTTCACAAAAAGAACAGGCGCTCCCCAAGGCGATGCACTGGGTCGAATGAATCCCAAATCTAGCAATTCTTGCAATTGTATCTTCAACTCTTGCAGTTCCTTGGGGGCCATTCTATACGGAGCTTTTGAGATAGGAGCTGCACCTGGTTCAAGGTCAATAACAAATTCTAGTTGCCTATCTGGCGGCAATCCAGGTAGCTCATCGGGAAAAACATCTTCGAATTCCCTTACGATATCTACATCCTTGACAGTAATGTCCTTCCTGGCATCCTCATTGAGATACACAAGGAAAGCTCGACTATCTTCCATGCTGGCCAAGCGGTACGCTTGCATGGCCGAAATTAGGGGAATCCTTGTTCCTTTCCGAACTCTATGCAAGTACACTGGTTCTCTTCCAGCTTGCTCAAAAGACACGATCCTATCTTTGCACTGAATGGTCGCATGGTTTTCTTCCAACCAGTCCATTCCTATAATCACGTCCACATCTTTCATTTGTAGGACGTTTAAACCTTTGGCTTTTAATGTGCATGACCCAAAAGAGATTTCTAGGGTCGGGCAGACAAAGTTTGAGAGAGTTGATCCACCGGTCGGGGTGATTACACACAAATCGTTCTTAGTTCTCTCGGTACTAAGCCCTAGGTTCTGGACACAGTCTTCAGATATGAATGAATGCGATGCGCCAGTGTCAAAGAGCACAATGATCGGTGACTGGTTTACTAGTCCCATACCTGTCAGGTTTCCCTGATCTTCCTTCTCCTTTGGCTGTTCGAGAGCGTAGGCTCTTCCTTGACGTGCTGGTTGCTGAGCTGGCGGATGTTGATTCTGCTGCTGCGGCGGTTGCTGTTGCGGTTGCGGAGGCACTTGTTGAATCGGTCTGGCTTGAATAGCACGGTTCCGGTTGTTCTTCGGTTTCTGCTGGCCTTGTAGTGCTCGCAGTTGAGTATTGCCTTGGTTGCCTTGGCGCTGATTCCGGAAATCCTGGCGATTGTTGCCTTGGCGACACTGTGACGAATAGTGTCCCATCTTCCCGCAGTTGTAGCAGTTGGCACGAAGTGCAGCGCATTCTCCCGGGTGGTTTCTTCCACAGCGGTTGCAGCGTTTGACAGCAAGGTTTCCTTGGCGGTTGTTCCATTGGTTCTGGAAATTCCTCTGATTCTCAGTTTGATTGTTGCGGAAATTTTGGCTGCCCTGCCAGTTTCTCCTCTGTCCAGTTGTCTGGGTCTGTGCAACATCATCCTGCTTTGTCTTTGTTCCTGATCCAGTAGGTTGCTCGGGTTTGTTGGCCAAGAGAGCAGCTCGCAGTCCATTCTTTAGTGCTGCTTCGATGTTCAGAGCTCTCTGCAGTGCGTCGGTATAATCCAACCCAGTTAAACAAGCAAGAGAAGCTTGGATGTCTGTTTTCAATCCGGACATGAATTGAAGTGCCTTCTTCTGCTCGGTGTTCACCGCGTCTGGAGCATACTTCGACAGGTTATTGAACATCCGATCATATTCAGTTACAGACATTTCTCCTTGCACAAGGCGGTGAAATTTCGCTTGTTTCTGAACTCGGTACGTCAGAGGGATGTACTTGGTGTAGAATTCTGCTTTAAATTGATCCCAGGTTAGGGCATCTTCTTGCTCAGGAGTGAGCGTCTTCACATAAGTATCCCACCAATGTTCGGCTTCGTCAGTCAGTTGGAAGGAAATGCACTGGACCTTCTCTCTGTCAGTGCAATCAAGTATTCGGAAGATCCTTTCCATGGACTTTATCCATGTTTCAGCTTTAGGTGGATCTTCGGTTCCATCTAGCAGCGGCGGATTCTGTCGGGTAAAGATCTCCCCGATTCTTCTATGCCCGGCGGGTGGTGGTTGCATTTCCTCGTTATGGTATTCCCAATTTTGTTCATGTTGGGGGCCTTCGCCTTGATTCGGATTTGGTCCCTCTGGGTTCACTTGAGGTTGGCCACGGCCACGGCCTCGTCCTCGTCCTCGGCCTCGTCCTCGGCCTCGGCCTCTAGCAGGGGCTTCTCTAGGTGGCATCCTGCAAGTAAATAGTCGTTAAAAGGGTATTCAGGACCCTAAATACGCACAATGCGTATCGAAAAATCCTCTTAAGGATTGCGATAAGAAATGACAACAATTGACAGATACAAATTAACAAGGTAGGTTATCCCACAATTTAGGGTCAACCATCTTTTAAGGGACAGTATTCCCTTCAATATTTGGCATTAGCCCATGCTTCATAAATCGTTATACGATCAAGAAGATGTAACATTAAGATGGAAAACATAACATCAAGATATACATCCGAAATGAGTAGTCATTAATTTGAGGAGTTCGCAACTCCTAGTACGCTCAGTGCGTAAAGAAAATCCTTTGAAGGATTGCACACTTCCTATAACATAACGAGATTAAAGTAGGTTGTTCCATAATTTAAAGTCGACATAATGTAAGGGAAGGTACTCCTCTCGATACTCGGGAATGGCCAAGATTATGGATACTACTTGTCATTAAGAATAGGATTGATTTTAAGCAAGGCTTTATCTCGACACCGATAAATACATCCGAAGGCCCGGAAAGTGGGCGGTAGCATTTTCATTAGAAAATCTTGAGGTTGCCATGTTGGAAAATTGGCTTCCCGCTACCAAGGTTACAATATTCATCTTCTCCCAAGGGAGGCATCCTACTTACGATTACATCAATTAGAATAATTAGAAACGGGTCCAACAAGGTACCCTACAAGCACACGTCCTACGGTTACAACGGTTAGTTATCACATATATGCATCTAATAGTCCAGGCAAAGCTGGCAATCAATAGTCATCATCCGACGAATCGAACATCCCGTCGTCGGAGCAGTCAATGATCTCAGGGGAAGTAGGGAGTTCCTCAGGGTCTTCTTCTTCATCATCATTCCCTGGTTCGTCAGCCCATTCTTACTGCCACTGTTGTGGCCAGTTATCTGCCACCCAATCGAAAGGCATCGGAGCGGCTTCTTCCTGTTGAGGCATCTCAAGGATGACTTCTCCTTGTTCATTTGCTTCTTCTCCCATTTCTTCCTCTTCCACTTCTTCATCTTCTTCCTCCTCGTCTTCGCCTTCCTCTTCTTCTTCTTCGGTGGTCTCTAGCTCTTCATCTGAGTCCTGATACTGGTCACCCAATCTTTCCTTCATTTCTTTCTTCCACGCGCCCGATAGCTTTCTCTCATAGTCATAGCATTCTTCAGAGTCGTCAGAATCCTTGTCCGAAATGTAGGGATAGTGACTGTTGTCCAATTCTTCATCACTTGGTCCAAGTGATGGATCCTCTTCAGGGTCCTCTTCTGAGTCAGACTCGCCTTCTCCTTTAGATACCGGGATCGGGGTTCGAGAAGATCCTGCTTCGTGATCATGTGCCCGTGGGCTAGGAGGAGGGCTTCTGAATGATGCTCTCTGTGCACGGATAAGAGCTATGAATCCTTCTAGATCAGATTCATCAGTAGGGGAGTTATCGAGGAAGTCCGGGTAGTTAGCTTGTGCCCAAGATTGCCAGTGAGGCGGCAACAGTTCCACCAAGCGGCGGAGTCCTTCAGTACGGGTCACTCCATGAGGGTGTGCGTCTTCCCAGAACTTGTAGAAGTCAGCGAGGAACCGGTTCAGAGAGTCGCCACGACATATCTTGTAGCTTCGAAAGTAGCTAACACGACGTTCTCCTGAGGCATTGCGTGGCAGAGGTTTGCGACGAGTGAAGAAAGACTTGGCCATCTGCGAATAGGTAAAGTCATAAAAGTTAATAATTTTTGAAAATAATGATAGGTTGCGAAATTTAAATACTCGTATAGCGATAATAACGCAATTATAAAGGTAATACTTCTATGTTCGGCTACGGCGCATAAGAATCCTATCTTAGTACATGCTTAATCTAAGTCTCAGATGACGTCTATACTAAAAACATGCTTCCTAAAAGCATCTAAGTTCTCTAATAAGGTTTCTACAATTACAACATTTGTAATGCATATGGAAAACTTTCATGAAAATGCAACAATTTATGCACTAAAAATCTTTGATAATTAGAATGCAACTATTTATGCATTGGAATTCTTCATGAACTTTGATAAAAGAGATGCAACAATGTATGCATAAAAATTTTATTTTTAAATGCAACTATCTGTGCATTTAAAAATTTTGAAAGCGACTATATATGCATTGGTTCCGTATCTTGCAACAGTATGCGCATTAAAATTTTATAAATGGGATGCAACTATTTATGCATTTACCTTCATATTATTCAAATAAGAAATGCAACAATGTATGCATTAAAACTCTTAAGGATTTTTGAAAGAATGCAACAATATATGCATAAACTCTTCTTGGTTTAAAGAGAAAGGTATATGCTTCAAATTAAAATATAATAATTATACACGACGCTTTCCCTTGATGCGGCGCAGAGTACGAGTGCAGGAGCAGGAGCTGGTAAGGACACCTTCGACTCATTAACTAAGTGGAGGCCTCGAAACAAGGAGGACCTCGGTTCAGAGCGAAAAGAAAAATTTTCAAACCTGGGCTCTGATACCACTTTGTCACGCCCCGATTTATTAACATGGTAATATTCAAGGAAATGAGGCACATCGGGTACGAGACTTGCACTTGAGATATCAATTAACAAGAAGAATTCAAGCAATTGAGAAGAATCACCACACTTACCTCAAGTTAAGCAAAAGATATAAAAGGGGTGCCTCCTCAAGAAGGGATCGTAGCTTCTTGAGTAATTTAAATATCAGAGTTTACAACAATATGGATGATGACAAAAGTCTAATCAAAGACATTGAGTTTAGCAGCGGAAAGTTATCAAGGAAGTATGTATATGAAGATACACACTTCCGCATCTAACTATTACAAAAAAGGAATCTTCAGCTCTACTCCTCTGCTACCTCGTACTCTTGCTCCAAAAGCTTCTTTTAACCTGCGCATTTTAGAAATAATGCGAGGGGCTAAGTACAAATTGTACTTAGTGAACACGTGCCCGAAAACATACATATATATAAGTTTGTCATGCCTTATTAAACGGGTCGCACATGGGGTTTTAAGTTTGAAATCCTCCCATTGCACCAAAACATTTCATGAATGAGCATGCTCCTTTTTACTTAGTTATACTATCTGCAAATAATTATGTGACTGGGAGGTGGCCACCTACCACAGTCACGATGCTAGACCGAGTAGGGCATGACCCTTAGCATGTCAGCATCATAGTGCACTAACCCGAGGTATCTCTTTCACTACCTGGGTACGATCGATAAGACTCGCAATACGCCGAGTCAACATCCACGTTGAATACGTTTGATGTTCTTCTCTGAGTGGGGTTCCCCCACATAGAGGACAGATAGCAAACACAAAACAGTAGGCAATGACAAAGCAATTTAAAACAAAACATTTCATTTCATGCTTGATATGCTTTGAAAAGAAAACATTATTTTCATGTATTTAATTTGGCCCACTATATAGGGGTAAAGAAAGCCCACCTTGAGTAGGTGCAGTTACGCGATTGGTTGATCTAGATATCGATCTTCTCCTTCCCTTTCCCTATTACATAAGGAATACGAGTAAATTCTCAAGGAATAATAGATTTATTTGATATCTAACTCATCAAATAATTCTAGACTCTTGATCGATCTTGGACTTCTCACGTTTGAGCCATCGGATAAGGATATCGAAGAATGACTTGGCAATTTAGTTTGACGAACTAGGTAGCCAAACGTTACATCAATAGCTCGTGATTCAATATCGAGCATTAATTCAAGAACCATGAATAATAGTTCGATTTGATTGATCAAAACAAATGACTTCGTCAAGTGACTATGCACTTTCAAGAGTTTAAGATTGAAAGATGTTTCATATTCATTATGAATCATCGTACATTGCTTGAGAGTATAAGAACTCACCAAGTTGTTTCAATGAAATAATCGAAGAGATTCTTGATCTTAGATAAAGATCGAATCAAGATTTCAAAGTGGAGGTTAAACAAGTTTGGTTTAACAATAGGCTTCAAAGAAGGTTCGAGTTACAAGAGTTTGATCAAGCAATTTGATTGATTTGAATTTACAAGGATTTTCGGAGAAGTTATGAAAGATAACATTTCTTCGTTGATTGATACAAGAATATCAAACGAAACCAAATTTGGATTTGAATTAATTGAATGAAGGATTTAGAATCCAAGGAAATGTTATTGGAATTGATTGGTATGAAGGGTATCGAAAGATATGAAAGATAAATCGAATCGGTCGAAAAAAGGACAAAATGTGAGAAATTTCATTCTGTCTCGACCGAGATGGAATGCATCTCGACCGAGATGGGTGTGTCGACCGAAATGAATGTATCTCGACCGATATGAGCATATCGACCGAGATGAGATTCATCTCGACCGATATGAGCATATCGACCGAGATGGAATTGAAATCGACCGAAATGAATTCGAATCGACCGAAATGGAATGAAATTGGTCGTCTCGACCGGGATGAGGTTCATCTCGATCGATATGGACATATCGACCGAGATGACTCTATCTCACCCGATATGGCCATCTCGACCGAGATGAAGCCTATATCGGCCGAAACAGAGGCTAAAATGCCTTTTGGCGGAAATTCTTGTTTTTGGCTCAAACGGTTATTCGGGCTCGTCCAATCGATTTCTAACAACACCAAATGGTTTTCTAACAAGTATAATGAGTCTAGGCACGATTTAAACCGTCAAAACATGTTGGAATCGAGATTTAACCGCAATATTACCATATTGGACAAATATACCAAAAATACTCCAAAATCAACACAAATCGATTCCTAGGTCGATATATTGTTTCTAGGCTCATAATATAACATGCTAAACATGCATACGTACTCATAATCTCAATATCAAGCCTAGATCATCACATTTATCAACTAGGGCAAAAATCACAACATGCTTAAATCGTCAAAATAGCTAGAGAGAGGTTCGATCTATACCTCTAGGACGTTCTTTGAGCTTCATGAGCTTGATCAACCTTCGATTCCTTGATTTCTTACTTCAAAACACGAAGAAAAGAGATTCTAAGGTCGGAAATGGAAAGGAAACGAAGAGAGGGTTCCGAAAAGGTATAGTTTTACCTTGAAAACACTTCGCCGGAGCTTCGTCGGAGCTCGCCGGAATTTCGCCGGAGGTTCGCCGGAATTCTCTTGGTAAATTTTGAGAGAGAGAGTGAAAAGTGTTATCTTAAGAATGAAGCTTTCTATTTATAGAAGGGAGGCGAGGGTAATTTCGGAATTACCGAAAGTCAAAAAGGTTAAAGTGGTTGTCATTCGCTTGTCACATCGGTCATTTTAACATCACCTCACGTCAACTCCACATCTCTTCGCGTCATTGCACGGGAGACCGTAATATTTTGTTTACTCCCGAATATTTATCGATCGATATTATCCCGATACGAAAATGTCGGGTCATCAAATAAATTATCGATACTAATATTAATTTAATATTTAATTATCCTCCTTGAAATAAGATTGGAAATCGAATAAATTCCCAAAATGATGAGTTTCCAATTCAAATCGATCGCAAAGCTTCGAATTAAATTCGATGACAAAATATAAATTTCGAAAATTCGATAAATACATTTAAAATTTACGAGGGGCGTTACAGAATACATCTATTAGAGATAGATTTAAATTTAGATTTAGATATATCTTACTTATATCTAGATTTTATATTTCTTATGTATCTAGGGATATCTCCATATATATACCCCTGCTCCCTAGCAATTGTAATTGCCTATTACTTTGTATTTTTTTTACCATAATAAAATCATCACCGAGCAGGCTTGAAGAGTGGACGTAGAGAATAACTCGAACCACTATAAATTATGTGTCATTTGTTTTATGTTTGTTATTTGTGTCTGCAATCGCTTCAATTCACAACAGATAGCGATTTATTTTTTATTTATTATATTTAACTTTTTAAATTTAAATATCCGGTCAGAATTGAGTCGCCTCAATTTTAAGTATTAGTTTAATCACACAAAAGTATAGCTTAATTCAATTTACATTGTTTTATGAAAAATGTACAATTGTCATCTCATTAGTTGGGTATGATTGGTGCAAGTTTACCTAATTAACATCGCTCTATCGATGAAGAAGTTTCTTTCAATGGTTACAAATAACAGTTGCTCATTACATTTGATTTTTATATGTTTAATTCTTAAAATAAACTTTCTTTGTGTCATCGAAATATATCAAACAAACACATGTGTAGAGGAAATTCATGTAATGTGTTGAGTTATTCAAAAATCCAAATCACATATTTATGTAAAAATGATCGATCTATTGTAGACAATAAATTAAAGATGACCCATATATTCTAAGCAGCAATAATTTAATTAAAGATCATACATTATTTCCCTACCCTATTTAATGCTCCCTTTGTCGTGCACGAGTAGTTTTATTTCCCATTTTTGTTTGTCCCATAAAATAGTCTCATTTTGCTATGACAAACTTTTTCACACTCACCAATAAAATATTAATTTCACTACACTCACAACCCTTAATTTTCGTGCCGAAAAGAAATGAGACTACTCTAATGGGACGGAGGGAATGTATTTTTTATACAATAAATATTATTTAACACTTTAAAAAGTTAAAAGAAAAATTGTTGTAAATATATAAATCAGGATTAGAACTGACAACATTTGGCAAGATATGATAATCCGATATGAATGTGCACGATTATAAAGGATTAGAGTTGAGTCTTAATGAGTTTGTGTGCAAGATAAACATATTGTGTTTCATATCGTCTTCCTATTACCCATTAAAAAAATTAATAAAGAATATTTTATTATTATTATTATTATTATTATTATTATTATCATTTTTACTCTAACATCATTTTTATTAATTATTATTATTATTATTATTATTATTATTATGTTATTGGATCGGGTTTTAAAAGGTCTATATCTTTTTAGTGTCGAGCATATTCTTAATGTGCAGTGTTGCTATCGTGTCAACACGATAATAACATGACACGCACGAATGGCCATCCCACATTAGTATGAAGAAAATTAACAAGCTAAACGTGATAAACAAAAGCAATGAATGAAGCATACCTATATTATGAAGAGAGTGGTAGACATAATCAAATGAATAGAGCCCATGAATGTCGTTGAGAACTATGAAGGATTGCTTGCCCTGCAGTTGTTGAATAAGCATCTGTTGGAGATGGTCAAGCTCCATTCCCAATCCAACATGAGCGTCCAAGTCCGCTACCTGCTGTAATATGTTATAAGCAACTCTTTCTCACTCAAAAACTCCCCACAACTCACCCAAACACGAAGCTCGAACTCATTCACGACATCTGCACGCGTGTAAAACTTTCTAGCAAGAGTCGTTTTCCCAGAACCACCGACGCCGAAAATGCACGCAATGAAAACACGTTGTTTCTGATCTTTCATTTCGTGCAGAAACCGCTCCACATCTTCCACAAGCCCTACAGCATCTCCAGCTGTACCATCCTCTGGTGAACCTTGCCCCGATTCACGCAATCGCTCGATTGTTTTATTGATCATCCATCGGAGGGATGTCTTTCCGTCATTGTAATAATCATCGATTTCGATTAGGTGGTGAATAATGCCGGCCTTCTCGACGATCTCAGATATCAAACAGCTCACCCTAAAGCTCCCATCTTCCGATTTCATCTCTCTCATTAAACTTACCAACAATCTCATCGGTTCTAATAACTCTTCCACCATGTACTTTACAAATGGATCCTTCACTTTTTCAACCAGACAGCTGAGGAACTTTTCCATCTCGGATTCGATCACGGCCTCGGCCTCCGCCCAGCTCATATATAAGGTTGGACCTGCAATGCCTTCAATAAACAAACTGCATCATCAGTTCTATACTTCTATATACAGATATTGAGTATCATGAGAGCTCAATTATATTTCGGGATTGAAACAATATATATACTATATATATTGTTAACTCAAGTTTTGGTGCATTAACTAGGCAAACTAGGTGCATTGTAAAGATAATGAAAAAAACTATTATAGATAATTAATGCTATAATTATGAGTTAAGCTCCTAGATAATGTAATATTGCATGCAATATAATATACTATATTATATTAAGATAATGTAGAAGTAACATGGAAACATAGAAGAAGTAGGTAACATATGATTACAACTCTATATATAAATATTAAAATAAAAATGTATGTAAATTTTTTTTAAATGTTCGTGGGGTTTCAGCCCCCATGTGCCCAACGCTGGCTTTGTCCCTGAGTAAATTTTTCTATTTTGTCAATCGCAATACTTGAACTTAACCATAGCAATGTAAGTGTTTATACTTATAATTATTGGCTAGCAACCCATGTTCCATATTGGTGGTATACAAGAAGTGTGTCTTGTATATGATATATAATCCACCAAGCTCCATTTATATGAGATCTTCTAGAAAGTGATGTTCTTAGAACAAAATCATGAAGATTTCGGCGCTTTAGGAATATATGACAATATCATACTAATAAGAAGTTGTTGGTCCCAACGAGCGGTAGCTTCATACTAGGCCAACAATAATATAGCTTTTCTTTGTTATATAGTGTTGTTTATTTAAGACTTAGTAACTGTGCATAGCTATTATTTTATTTTAAAATAACTAAATTTACACTAGTATTTTACATGAATAAAATATTTTTATATTTCATTAATAATATTATATGTTTAGAAATTGTTCAGAAAAATATTTAAATTTTATCTATCAGTATTATATACTAGTATAATTATTATATAAATTATTTTCAACATTGTACATAAATATAAATTGAATAAAAGTAAGAAGTAGTTCAACTTGCAAAATCAGCCTATAAATTGGGTACATATAAGCAAGGTTATAGAATTCACTAGGCTTGGGTGTTTGAGGAAAGGCCTAACATCTACGCTATAAAACCAAATATTTCCCAACATGAAAATTATTATAGTGGATCAAATCTTTTGTCTGTTTCAGTGTCTCAATTATTAATTTAATGATTGTTGTTAAGAAAACAAATGTTAAGTATAATACAATATATTCTAATTAATTTTTAAGAACAATAATAAAAATCTGATAATAGTACAAAATATGATTATGAATTAATCAATTTCAATAATCAAACTATTGTTAAAAATTAAAAATTAATTACTAAAAAATATTATATCTCCTTGGGATAAACTCTACGGTTGAAATTATAAAATTAATCTAAACTATAAATTAAAATTATAAAATAATATTAAATAAACTTAATGAATTCAATAGTGGAATAGGGAGTGATCAATATAAAAAGTGGAACAGATGATCTCGTGTGTTATTGTAGATGCACCGGAAGGAAATCAAGTTAGCATTCTATTGTAGTTGAAATCGTATTAATAAAAAACTTTAAGAAAAAGTTATAATTAATTAAATTCGTAAGAGTGTTCACAACTAACATGAAAGGAAAAAAAAAAAAGAAGAGAATTTTTCTCCAACCCTATCGTCTTAACATGCTATGTCAACAACGAGATTACAATTCCTACATTTCTAAGTCGACCGGCCGTCTCATGCAAAAAGGAATTCTTACAATTTCGGATTTGTTTTCGGATGGTTTTGGATATATGTAAGAACATACCTATTTCTGACATTGCTTCTCCTTCCAATGTCAATCTTCTATTTGAGTTGCTGTGAGCGACACTGTGTTGGGATAAAACGTAAAACAACTCTGCACAAGCAAGAAAATGAAAGCATACCAAAATTATTGGACCAAACCAAATTTTAAATGAAGGTAGAGTTCATTTCTTGATTGTATATATCCAATGGTTGAGTTTATTATAATTTGCAGAAAATTGTCAGCATTATATGTGGAATCTTATTTAAATATAGGTAGATTAAGACAATTAATTACAATCTGGCAAGCACCCTAGTTTGACTTTCTTGTTCGAAGACAACTATCATCCGATCAATCCTCTACTGTTAAATGTATTCAATTCATTATTTCATTATCATGCTACTAATTAGATAATAATTAGTATTAAAATAAAAGTTAGTTTTTATATATTATAGTCAAATTAATATTTATGAATGCAAATCTAGATTTAATAAAAATTACCAATTGTGATTTTAAATTAATCAATCTCAATTATGTAAAGAATATCATAATGCAAGCATATATGCAACCGTTCTAATAATCAATTAAATGGCGATACACAATGTTTAAAAATTTATCACTCAATCGTAACATATTTTTGGAAAAATCTCAAATTAATTTAAATTACAAAAAAATATATATGTATAAAGTACAATTTTTGCCAAAGGATTATCAAAAGCTATAACAATAATATTTGATCAGCTATTGAATGTTGTTCCCGAATCTATCTTCGTATTCATCTTGCTCTTATTGTTATCCAATAAAATTGCAAAACAAATTAAAAATAAAAAAAACTTGCATTACATACATATGTTGGAAACGGAGATATTTAAATAAATATTCCGGACATAAATATTTAATTTTGTGGAAATTATATATTACAAAATCGATCTACGTTGTGAGTAGATAATCGTGGTATATTTATTTTCTCAGATCCGTATTCCGGTGAGTGAGAAATTAATCCGCGAAGGTGACACGTGGCGTCATTATTATATGATTAATTAAGACAAGACATGTAATAATTATGACATCCCACATTGGGAATATAACCTTGTCTTAACAGGTTTAAATACAGTTACATTGATATGGTGTAATAACTGAGTGTGCTACGGACGTTGTGTAACGTGCCCGCCGTGTGCCCACGCGCGCCGCCGCCGCCGCCCGCCTCGCCTCGCCTCGCCTCGGCCTTCAGCCTTTGCGAGGCCGCAGGCCGAGCCCGCGCCCATGACCCGGACCCCGGTTCCCGGTTCTTGGCAATTGGTCTTTGGGCCTTGGCCCGTTACGACCTTATCTTTTTGGTCAACTGAAACGAGCCCGATGGGCTTATTGGAGTGGGTCAGGTCCAGTCAACACGGATGCACACGTGGCTTGCGACGTGGCTGACGAGTCATCACACATGCGCATTGACGTGTCAAGATTGTTACGCTCATTCAAACGAGCTCCGTGATTGTCGCCCGTAATGGCTGCTCGAGCCGTGTCTCCCGCCGTAACCACCAGTGCCATCATGTGTGCGGCGTAACTGCTGTCGTGCCTTGATTGCCCGACACGCTCTCTCAGGTGTGGACTACCTATAAATAGGCATCCCCAGGAGCATACAAGTGTACATTCCAAGAATATCTTTGTTGTTTTTCACCTGCTTCGATCGAGACGTAAAGCCGTTTTACCTTTGGGGACAGACTGCCTTAGTCCGAGCACTACGGAGGCATTTTCTGTCTTGCGGGAAGAGTTCTCTCGACTCGGCTTCAATTTTACTTATTTGTTGTTTTTCCATCTTCATTCTCTTGTTCTGTTCACCGTGTACTTCTGAATCTCAGATTCTGTACTCAATATACTTACAATTGCAAGACAGAAAATCACGTAATTTGAGATGTCTGCAACCGGAAACGATGGTGGCAACAACAACAACAACAACAACAACGGTGGTGTGCTTGGCTATGATCCAACTACTCCGCGCCTCCCTCCCAATGCTCAAGTGGAGAAACCCTCCAAGTTTACTGGCGTCGATTTCAAGACATGGAGGCAGAAGATGCTGTTCTACATCACCACTTTGGGGCTAGCCAACTACTTGAAGGAAGATAAGCCCGAGTGCGCTGATGATGAGACGGACCGCAACATGCGCGTCGCCTTCGACAACTGGTGCCACGGAGACTTCCTCTGTCAAAAATTTATTCTTAATGCTTTAGTAGATCCCTTGTATGCGGTATACGCAAATGTAGAAACATCAAAAGAACTGTGGGAAATGCTAGAGAAAAAGTACCAAACGGAGGACGCGGGTACTAAAAAGTACGCTGTGGCCAAGTATTTATCGTACCAGATGGTAGATAATAGATCGGTTGTGGAACAAGTGCAAGAATTTCAATTGATCTTGCACAACGTTCAAGCCGAAGGGATGATGCTTCCCGATGCTTTTAATGTGGCTGCGGTCATAGAAAAGCTACCCCCTTCTTGGAAGGACTTCAAGAGTTACCTTAAGCAAAAGCAAAAGGCTATGACTCTTGAAGATTTGATTGTCAAACTTCGGATTGAAGAAGTCAATCGAAGGCCTGACCCTAGATTGAGGGCTATGGAGGTTAAGGCCAATTTGATGGAACGTGGTGGTCCATCAAAGAAGCGTAAGAGGCCTACCCAATCAAGGCCTACCCAATCGAACAAGGGCATTGTGATCAAAGAGCCTAAGTTCAAGGGTGACTGCTACAATTGTGGCAAGCCTGGCCACATGGCTAATCAGTGCAAGAAGCCCAAAGCTAAAGGCAAGGGCAAAGAAAATATGTATAACTACAACGTCGAACCCGATAATGATTGGGAAGACGACTTATATGCTGTTGTCTTAGAAGTCCACCATGTGGACAATCCGAGGGAGTGGTTCGTGGATACGGGTGAAACATGTCACGTAGCATCCGAGAGGAATGTCTTCTCTTCCTACAAAGCTGTTGAAGGAAGAAAGCTTCACATGGGCAACCAAGCCTCGTCTGATGTGGCTGGTGTTGGAAATGTGGTCCTAAGGCTCACAAGCAGAAAGGACCTCACCTTGAAGGATGTGCTGTATGTCCCGGACATCCGCAAGAACTTGGTCTCTGGCTCCCTTCTTGTAAACAATGGTTTAAAATTTGTTTTCGAGTCTGAAAAGTTTATTTTATCCAAGTTTGGAAAGTTCCTTGGTCGGGGTTACCTTGCCAACGGACTTTTCAAAATGAATGTAATGGCACGGCGCCAAGCCGAAAATGTTATCAATAAAGGCGAATCTTCTTATGCTTACTTGATTGAGTGCTCTGATTTATGGCATATTAGATTAGGACATGTAAATCTAAATGCTATAAAAAGATTAATGAATCTAAACTTGTTGAAAGTGACTGATTTTAAACAAACAAAATGTGAAGATTGTGTTGAAGCAAAAATGGCAAAGTTACCATTTCAATCAGTCGAAAGGAGCACTAAGCCTCTAGAATTAGTTCACACCGATTTGTGTGATCTAAAGTTTGTGCAAACTAGAGGTGGAAAGAAATTTTTCATAACTTTCATTGATGATTGCACAAGATATTGCTATCTTTATTTACTTCGAAGTAAAGATGAAGCAATAGAAGCTTTCAAAAACTACAAAATGGAAGCAGAGAATCAATTGAGCACTCGAATCAAAATGATTCGAAGTGATCGAGGTGGAGAATATGTCGCTCCGTTTGAAGAACTTTGTGCTGTTTCAGGCATAATTCATCAAACGACTGCTCCGTACTCACCTCAATCAAATGGTGTTGCCGAGAGAAAGAATCGGACTTTAAAAGAAATGATGAATGCTCTATTGATTAGTTCGGGACTACCCGAAAATATGTGGGGGGAAGCTGTCTTAACAGCCAACTATATCTTGAACAAAATTCCCCTCAAAGGAAAAGATGTTACCCCATATGAGATGTGGAAAGGTATGAGATGTGGAAAGGTAGAAAACCTTCCTACAAATATCTCAAAGTTTGGGGCTGTTTAGCGAAGGTTGAAGTGCCTCCACCCAAACAAGTTGCAATCGGTCCTAAAACAATTGATTGCATCTTTATTGGTTATGTACTTAACAGCGCAGCCTATCGTTTCCTAGTACACAAGTCGGAGAATCCGAATGTGACTGTAGGAAAGACGATAGAATCAAGGAATGCAATATTCTTTGAAGATGTCTATCCGAACAAGAAAAAGGAGGATGAACCTCAAGTTTCTCGAAAGAGAACACACGAGGAGGCTTCTAGTTCTGATCCTGTTGAGGAAGAATCGAGACGTAGTCAAAGAGCTAGGACTGCTAAAAGTTTTGGTCCCGACTTCATTACTTATATGTTGGATGACGAACCAAAAACTATTAAGGAAGCTCTAGCTCGACCAGATGCTTCTCTCTGGCAAGAAGAAATCAACAGTGAAATTTAATCCATAATGCATAATCATACATGGATTCTAACTGATCTCCCGAAAGGTTGCAAGCCCTTAGGATGCAAGTGGATCCTAAAAAGAAAGTACAAAGCCGATGGCTCTGTTGATAAGTATAAAGCCCGCCTTGTGGCAAAAGGCTTTCGACAAAAAGACGGAGATTATTTCTTCGACACCTATTCACCTGTAACTCGCATCACATCTATTAGAGTGCTTCTCGCGATTGCTGCTTTACACAATCTTGAGATTCACCAAATGGATGTGAAAATTGCATTTTTGAACGGTGAATTAGAGGAAGAAATTTACATGGATCAACCTGACGGGTTCGTTGTACCCGGTCAAGAAAAGAAGGTCTGTAAATTGATTAGATCCTTGTACGGTCTAAAACAAGCGCCTAAGCAGTGTCATATAAGGTTTGACAATGCAATGTTGGCAAACAGGTTTAAGTACAACGAGTGTGACAAGTGTGTCTACTATAAAGGTACCTCTAACTCCTTTGTTATTGTATGCCTCTATGTAGATAACATGTTGATTATGGGGAACAATCAACAAGTAATCGTTGATACTAAAAGAATGTTGAAGCGAAACTTCGACATGAAAGACATGGGTGTAGCTGATGTGATCCTCGGGATCAAAATCATAAGAAGAACTGATGGAATTGTTCTGTCACAATCTCACTATGTCGAGAAAGTGCTTAGAAAATTCAATGCTTATGATAGTTCACCAGCAAAAACACCTCTGGAACTCAATGTTCATCTTAGCAAGAATCGAGGTGACCCTGTAGCTCAAGAGGAGTATGCTAAGGTCATTGGTAGTCTGATGTATCTGACTAACTGTACTCGACCTGATCTTGCTTACTCGGTAAATAAACTGAGTAGACACACGAGCAATCCAAGTAAAGTACATTGGAAAGCTCTTGTGAGAGTTCTGAGATACTTAAAGTATACTCTTAACTTAGAGCTACACTACACTAGATTTCCACCTGTACTTGAAGGGTACTGTGATGCCAATTGGATCTCCGACATCAATGATTCACATTCCACGAGTGGATATGTGTTTACGATCGGTGGGGAGGGGCAGTCTCGTGGAAATCTACGAAGCAAACGTGTATAGCTCGCTCTACAATGGAATCTGAGTTCATAGCTTTAGATAAAGCTGGTGAAGAAGCAGAAAGGCTTCGTCACTTCCTTGAAGATATTCCTTGTTGGAGCAAACCAGTGCCCTCGGTGATGATTCACTGCGACAGCCAAGCAGCTATTGGTCGGGCACTGAACAACATGTATAACGGTAAGTCGAGACATATTCGTCGTCGACATAATACTGTTAGGCAATTGATCTCAAACGGGGTTATCTCTATTGAATATGTGAAGTCAATAGATAATCTAGTAATCTAGCGGATTCGCTAACCAAAGGGTTAAACCGAGATCAGATGTACAAGTTGCTCGAGGGAATGGGACTAAAATCCACAATTTAGGACGAATATAGTGGACACCCAACCTAGGTGATTGGAGATCCCAAGAACTAGGTTCAATGGAAAAACTAAGCTATATAAGT
Organism: Plectranthus barbatus; assembly: GCA_026898455.1. NCBI lineage: Eukaryota > Viridiplantae > Streptophyta > Magnoliopsida > Lamiales > Lamiaceae > Plectranthus > Plectranthus barbatus. Next base: position 20,809 of record JAPKLW010002175.1, read on the forward strand.
TCGAGTGTTAACACCTAATTTTTCCCTTCCCTAGGTGAGCAAACCTAGGTGTTTTAAGCCTGCATGTGGTATAGGTTAAGTCAATCGACTTTTAATGACTCCTGAAAACCACGTAGTGGTTGAGTACGGCAGGATACTCTTAAATAGGAAGTCACCTATATAAGTGGAAGTGAGGGCCGCTTCAAATGAACACTTATGAATCCAAAGGGGTTTTTCATGGCCCGTAATGGAAACAAACGTGAGAACGGATGGAGTTTGAAACGTTACTGTTTCAATGTCGTTGTCTAGGTACACACTACGGAGGGTTAGTTCAAGGTTTTTACCACTAAGCCACCAGTGTATCCGATGATGTTGAAGATGAAAGGTTCAAAGCCACAAGCTACCTATTCGTGTGCATTAACATTTCTCGAGAATGGAGTTGGCTCTGAATTTCATGCATTGGACATTTCCACTCATGGGGGGGATTGTTGGAAATGGAGATATTTAAATAAATATTCCGGACATAAATATTTAATTTTGTGGAAATTAAATACTACAGAATCGATCTACGTTGTGAGTAGATAATCGTGGTATATTTATTTTCTCAGATCTGTATTCCGGTGAGTGAGAAATTAATCCGTGAAGGTGACACGTGGCGTCATTATTACATGATTAATTAAGACAAGACATGTAATAATTATGACATCCCACATTGGGAATATAACCTTGTCTTAACAGGTTTAAATACAGTTACACTGATATGGTCTAATAACTGAGTGTGCTAGGGAAGTTGTGTAACGTGCCCGCCGTGTGCCCACGCGCGCCGCCCCCGTCGCCTGAGCCCGCGCCCGCGCCCCGTGACCCGTGCCCCGGACCCCAGACCCCGGTTCTTGGTTCTTGGCAATTGGTCTTTGTGTGGTCTTTGGGCCTTGGCCCGTTACGACCTTATCTTTTTGGTCAACTGAAACGAGCCCGATGGGCTTATTGGAGTGGATCAGATGACTGGGTCAGGTCCAGTCAACACGGATGCACACGTGGCTTGCGACGTGGCTGACGAGTCAGCACACGTGCGCATTGACGTGTCGAGACCGTTACGCTCAGGGGCGGCGCCAGGTAGGGCTGGGTGGGGCGCCTGACCCCACGAGCTATTTTATTTTTTTTTACATATATACGTATATATATTAAGAAAATAATTATAGTAAAATATTATATGTTTTGTTAATGCTGACCCCACAATTAATGAAAAGAAGTATGATGGTGGGCTTAACGTTTAGAAACAATGGCCCAATCTTATTTTTCTAAAATCTTGCAAATAAAAGCTCTGCGTGTCATTGTAAAAGGATTTGTTGTTTATTATTAATTATTATTGTAAATATATTTATTTTATTATATATATAATCAATTGTGTTTATTAATTATTATAATTCACTAAAAAAAATATTTGGTCATTATTTAGGAAAAAAGGCACATTAAAAAAATTATTTCATAAATTTGATAAGGATTTCAAATTAACTATTGGTACTCTGGCAAGAAGGAACTCAAGCTATTTTGCAACGATTTCATAATATATCGTTACAGTGATATTAGTTGTGTCAATACAGTGATATTAATTGTGTCAATTTTTTCGAGTAACTAAATAAATATCAAAATTTACTTATCGTACTTTTATAATTAATATAAAATATATTTATTTTGACTTTTTTATATTATTTATATTTAGTAGCTTCAATTTTTTTTTTGGATTATATCGGCATAGTGAAGTTCAGCCCCCAAGAATCTCATGCCCTAGAACTGCCACTGGTTACGCTCGTTCAAACGAGCTCCGTGATTATCGCCCGTAACGACTGCTCGAGCCCGTCTCTCCCGCCGTAACCGCCAGCGCCATCATGTGCGCGGCGTAACTGCTGTCGTGCCTTGATTGCCCGACACGCTCCCTCAGGTGTGGACTGCCTATAAATAGGCATCCCCAGGAGCATACAAGTGTACATTCCAAGAATAGCTTTGTTGCTTTTCACCTGCATTTGTTGCTTTTCACCTGTGCATTCTGTTGTTTTTCACCTGCCAAACTCTGCTCCTGCTCCATCCAGTTCGCCGGAGCTCTGTCGATTGCGGTGCTGCTTCGATCGAGACGTAAAGCCGTTTTACCTTTGGGGACAGACTGCCTTAGTCCGAGCACTATGGAGGCATTTTCTGTCTTGCGGAAGAGTTCTCTTGACTCACTTCAATTTTACTTAGTTGTTGTTTTTTCATCTTCATTCTCTTGTTCTGTTCACCGTGTACTTCTGAATCTCAGATTTTGTACTCAATATACTCACAACATATAGATTCAAGTATGTCATTAGAAAATATAATAATTCATGCACATAGCATATCCATAAGTAAAACATATAAGCCAACAAATTAATTCAATATAAACAAACAAAAGAAACTCCAATCAAGTAACAAACAACAAATGAAAATGAAATAATAATAAAAAAAAACTAATTGTACGAATTGACAACTTATATACTCAGAAATGATTCTCCATCTTGTGATGGCGGCACAGACAAAAGTGAAAGAGTTTATTGTGAATGTCCAAAAGATTTATTTCTTGCCATTAATTGATGAATTGATTTCCATAATCTCAATTTTCGCCTATTAGATCAATAGTAATAATTAGTTATCATATTCATAAGAGTAATTGTTTTACGGTAACATTTTCAACCGGGGAAAAAAAATTAGGGGTTCTACTTGTAACGTTATATAGATGTAGAATTTTAATTTAATAGAGAGGTTAGAAAATCAATTAACAAATAGCAAGCATCCATAGGTTGACTTTCTTATTCCGAGACTTGGCAGAAGCATCACCAGTTTTGTTTTATGTGTGATGAGAGATTAATACAAAAGAGAAAGTAGCTACGGTATACTTAGTCTATATATATAGACACATTGTTGATGGGTGAAATTTTACGGAAATAACTTAAATAAGATAGAGTACTAGAAATGAAATCATGTTACTAAAAGAGTACTTGAAATGAAATATACTTAGTTCATTACAAATTCATTTTTTACTTCTGTCATGTAATGGCAATAGAAAATGAGGGACATTTATTTTCAAAATCAAGGGTTGGATTTTGGTCTCTGTTAATTCATAGACATATGTTCAGTCTTGAATACACCCCTATATATATATGTAGAATTGTAATTATATGTTACCCACTTCTCCTATGTTACCATGTTACCTCTACATTTTCTTTATGTAATGTAGTACATTTATATTGCATAGAATATTACATTATCTCGTGCAATATTACATTAATATTAATATTGTAACAAAATTATTGCATTACATTATCTATAACAGTTTTGTGCATTATCTTCATAATGTACCTCATTTGCCAAGATAATGTAATTAGTTTGTCTAGTTAATGCACTGAAACTTAAGGTAACAGGTAACCTCATAGAAGTGGTTAACCATATAATGCACCCCTATTTCCTGTGAAAACACTTATCTATTGCATTACATTATCTATAACCGTATGGATTGCGTAAAAACCTTTTCCTGTGAATAAACTAAAAACTTATAAATAACATATTTATGAATTATAAATAACACTTATCTGAATACTACATAACATTTTTAATATGTTAATTATACTCTGAAATGTTAATTATCATTTTTACGTAAATAACATTACTGAAAAGGTTCATTAGCATTTTAAAATGTTATTTATGATTCAAATGAGTGTTGTTTATAATTCATGAATAAGTTATTTATAAGTTTTTAGTTTATTGACCGGAAAAAGTTTTTACATAACCCATCATCTATATATATATATATATATATATAGACCGAGAGAGGGTTGTGATCATATATTACCTACCTCCCACATGTTATATGAGACCAAATCTCAATCCTTAATTTTTTAAATTATGTGCTCCAGATCAGTGGCGGATATAGGATTTGAGGCTCGTGGGGGCTGAATTTCACTATACCGATATGAAAAAAAAAATTAATTTGAAAACAACTAAACATATATAAATATTATAAAAAATTAAAATAAATATATTTGTATATTAAATGTAACGTTTGATAAATAAGTTCATTATTCTCATGTTTATGATTATCTTGAACAAACAAACAATCCCATAAACAATATGCAGTATTTTTAGATAAATTTTATTCTAATCAATCAAAATTCTTGAACCAATAATTTTAAAAGGACATGTAACGCCCCCATTTAGCCTTCCCAACTACGAGGCACGTTACAGTCGTGGATTATCGATTTTTAAACATTTAAAGTAAACAGCGAAAGAATTAACAATTTAAAAACCACCTTCATATACATTAAAAAGGGAAACTAACACGTAAAGCAGTTGAACTTGGTTTTCTTCAAAAGTTTTAAACATGGGAAGGAAAAGTATTTCAGAGAGCGGTGCAACGGTGTGTGCAGTGTGATGGTAATGTGCATGTGACGATGCATATCACAGGATCTTCAAAATCTGTACAAATCCATCTTCATCCTTTACACCACCACTACTCCATCCTCGCTGATCAACCTGCGCGTTTTAGAAATAACACGAGGGGCTGAGTACAAATGTACCCAATGAAAACATGCCCGAAAAATACAGTTTAAGTATGAATGCTATGCAACACACACAGATAAACACGGGGTTTTACTAAAAGAAACCGTGTTACCCAATTCATTTGCCGGCTAACTAACATGTTGACATATCTGTTTTATCATTTTGTAACTGGAAGCTGGCCCACTTCCAAGTTACGATGAACAGCTGGGAATGGGCGAACCACTCTACCCACTGTCATTTAAATGTGCACAATATCTCAGTATCTACACAAGCATTGAGACACGATCGATTTAATTAAATAAATTCACACAGATCATTATCTCTCCAAGGTCTCAGTACATCAACTGCACAACCTAAATTCACAATACATTTGAGGTCGCTAGCCTTCATTATCACAGATTAGTAAGACTAGCTCAAGCACCAATAGGGTTTGGTTCTCATCTCATAATCAAACTTTCTGTTGATAGCAGTCAACAGAAGAACAGATATGTAACACAAAACATTTATGCATAGCAATCGTTTTAAAACAAAATATTTTCACACATTTTAGAAATTAAACGCATTTCATTTTATACAGAAATAGTTCCCACCTGTGTTTTGCTTACAGACAATTAGATGATCTTGTTAATTGTGTAGTTGAGTTGTTACGACTTTATCCTTCAACTTCCCTTCAAAAAACAATCACACAACATATAATTAGGATGGATAGTCTAAGTATTTTATCAGTCCTACTAATAATACTCGACGAAATCAGGACCTAGGACCGACATCTAACTGACATCCCCAACTGTTCGACATGCATTCTATCCCCTCGAGATATGCATGAGACTTCATTAAACTTCATCACAAAAGTTAACCAAATTGTGGTTAACAAACCAACTTAATCAAAGCGCGTTTATATTTTAAACGACTAATTAAACATTCAACATTGCATAAATCGAACCAAACAAAACTTAATATCCAAAATCATAAACCAATTAATAACAAAACTAAATAATTAGACAATTTAAATAAATAAATAAAGTTTTTTTCTATAATAATATAATAATATAATAATAATAATATAATAGTAATAATATAATAATGGAATTTTTTTTAATATAATAATTAGAATAATATAATAATAATAATAATAATATAATAATAATGGAAATAACTTCTTTTTTTAACTATACATACATATACGTAATATATATATATATATATATATATATATATATCAACGAAGAGAGAGAAAGCGAACGGCCGCACTTCTCGCCTCCGGCAGGCCGACTCCGGCCGTTTCAAGCCCCAAGTCCTATCACTACGAGTTCATGTACATGCTAGGACCTTAAAGACACGAAAAACATGCTCTGAAACGGAAGACTTTGCCGGAAAAAGCTTGAGAAAAGTTACCGGCAAAAATGGAGGTTCAACTCCGGCGACTGCGTCCCGGTGGCAGGGTTGATCGAAACTCTCTACCAAAATGCTCCCTACGACGCAAGGATCACGAATATATAAGCCATGTATCGAGATATCAACGTTTCAACAAGTTTCAAATCCAAAATCGGAAAATTATCGTATTCCGACGGCCTACCTTTCTCGGCTCGTATCTCCTTCGTTACTTGAAGATACAGTTCGTGCTTGTGCTTCCCGTAATCCTTGAAGAACAAGGAACGCGATGGTGGTAATGGCGATGACTTTCGAGTGGTGAGTTGATCGGAAAAAGCAAGAACAGGGGGGGTCTTTGAAAGATGGTGGCGTGCGAGAATGGCGGTGGTCTTTGTGTTTGATTTTCAGAGATATGAAAATATGAGTTACAACATTTGTTTTGTTAAAATCCTGTCCAGATTCCACCGCCTCTAAAAAGATCACCGCCCCCAACATCAAATTAAAACCAAGCAATACAACATGCGACGTGGTTAATTCTTCCCAGTGAAGAAAGTTGTTTCCCCCTTTTTATTTATTTATATTTTTCCCACCTTAATTCGTGTATAATTTCTTCCATTAACTCATCTTCTCGAGTTCAAAATAAATAAATAATTATATGAAAATGCTCTATTTAACGAGCCCATCTCATTCATATAATTTTCCAAATTTTTCGGAGACAAAAATTTTCCACTTTTCCATTAATTCAATAATTAATTAAACACTATTCGAGTCTCAGAAAAATATACCGATCGTTTCGTATCCTTCCTTATTGTATTTCCAAGCATTCCCTAGCTCGGTTTAAGAAATGGACTTCCCGAGTGCAAGTTGTGAATATAATCACAAATATTAATATTCACATTTAACCCTTATTGCACTTGTCCTTCCTTTATAAATTGTGACTTCATAGTCACTCACGTTTTCTCGAAACGATCCCATTGGTATATTATAATCCAAATTTGACCCTCGAATCTCAACGGGTGTTTAATTTCTTCTCAAAAGCAAATAAATAATAATTTGCTAAAATAAATATTCCTTTATTCTATTAATTAAGCATAAACTCGCTTAACTAAATATGGGATATTACATTCACCCCACCTTACTTGTTTCTCAATTCCTGCGTCTTGCGATCCAAAATAGCTTCTGGTTTCTCCTCGTAATGCAAGTCTGAATTCAGGACAATCTCTTCTTGACGTATCACGTGCTTCGGATCATACACGTATTTCCTTAATTGAGACACGTGGAATACGTTATGCACATTGCCCATGCTCGGAGGTAAAGCTAGGCGATAAGCCACTGGGCCTATGCGCTCCAAAATCTCATAGGGTCCTACGAAACGAGGTCGTAGCTTTCCCTTAACTCCGAATCTAACAATCCCTTTCGATGGTGACACCTTCAAAAATACCTTATCACCAACTTCAAACTGTAGTTCAGCTCTCCTTGTATCAGCATAAGATTTCTGTCGACTTTGAGCTTCTTTTATCCTTTCTCGAATTTGACGGACAACTTCAATCATTTCTCTGATCGCATCAGGTCCAAGAACTTGTCTTTCACCCACCTCATCCCAATATAGTGGTGAGCGACACTTCTTTCCATACAATGCCTCGTATGGGGCCATCCCGATTGTCGCTTGATAACTATTATTATAAGCAAACTCTATCAGCGGTAGGATTGGCTCCCAACTCACCCCTCTATCCAGAACCACTGTTCTTAGCATATCTTCGAGAGTTTGAATAGTCCGCTCTGTTTGGCCATCTGATTGTGGGTGAAACGCAGTACTAAAATTCAAGCGAGTTCCCAACTCCTGCTGCAGACTAATCCAAAAACGAGACGTAAACTTTGCGTCCCTATCAGATGTAATTGTTACAGGCACTCCATGCAGTCTAACAATCTCTCAGACATAAAATTGTGCTAACTTATCTGACCCATAGGTGACTCGGATCGGTAAAAAGTGGGCACTTTTCGTTAAACGATCCACTATTACCCATATTGTCGTGGCTCAGCTTCGTCAAACACGGTGCAGCTTGCTGAAGCTTTTTCTACCGATTGCTCTATTTCCTCGGATTGTGTCTCTGACTGTTATTTGGACACCGGAGCCACCGCTCACATATCCCGGGATGTTTCTGCTTTGGACCACGTTTCGGCCTATTCAGGCTCGGATCACGTGGCCGTAGGGAGTGGTGATTGTTTGCGCATCACTCACACCGGTTCATTACGTCTTTTTCCTCATATAACCCTAACCAATGTTTTAGTGGTTCCGGATATTACTAAAAATCTGTTATCTGTTACTCGGCTAACTCATGATTTCCCGGTTAATGTTGTGTTCACTGATGTGCAGTTCAAAATTCAAGCTCGGGACAGCGGAAAGATACTTGCGACAGGCGTGCGTAGGCATGGGTTGTACGTGCTGAGGAATCCCGTGTCGGCCCTTACAGCTCTCGCTCAAAACCCTAAGCCTCACGCCCCCTTTGATGTTTGGCACAACCGCCTCGGTCATCCTGCTGCTCGTACTATTCACCTACTGCGCAGTCAACACCACCTTGGTACTACTAGTCCTTCTAATTCCAGTCTTTGTACGTCTTGTCAATTAGCAAAGAGTTCGCATTTGCCCTTTCCTGTTTCTGAGAGTCGATCGAGTCAAGTTCTTGAACTTATTCACTGTGATCTTTGGGGACCCTCCCCTGTCACTTCTACGTCTGGTTTTCGTTACTATGTTATTTTCATAGACGATTTTTCTCGTTTTGTTTGGTTTTATCCGCTCCGTGCCAAGTCCGATTTCTTTGATGTTTTTTTACATTTTCATGCATTTGTTGAAAAAGAATTTTCGCATAAAATAAGAAAATTTCAAAGCGATGGTGGCACAGAATTTACAAACTCTCGTCTTCACATGCATTTTCAAAAATTCGGTATTCACCATCAAATATCCTGTCCCTATACACCCTCTCAAAATGGTCGAGCTGAAAGAAAACATCGCCATATTACAGAAACCGGTCTTTCTCTACTCTTTCATTCAGCTGTTCCTACTTCGTTTTGGGTCGAGGCCTTCAGTACGGCAGTTTATATTATAAATCGTCTGCCGACCCCTCTTCTCCAAAACAAATCTCCTTATGAATTGCTCTTTCACAAGCCTCCGTCTCTCGATAATTTCCGGATATTCGGTTGTCGTGTTTTTCCATGCATTCGAGATTATACCAAACATAAACTCCAAGCTCGTAGTGTCCCTTGTATATTTATAGGTTATAGCCCAAATCACAAAGGTTTTCGCTGCTTAGACCCTGTCTCTTCCCGTGTCTACATCACTAGACATGCTCGTTTCGACGAACTCTGTTTCCCATTCGTTACTTCCAATAAATCAAACTCCCTCTCCGAACTCGACCTCGTCTCTTATTTGGACGATGGTTTTCTTCCGTCGGACTCTCCTTCCACTCCCGACCCACCACAAAATTCCAAAAACCCTAGCTCCGCAAACCCTAATCCGTGCATAATATGCACTTCGGCCGCTCCTCCTGCTCCTCAAGTGCCGTTACCTACTCCTCCAAACTCTCCAGAGCCTCACGCCGAACAGCCACAAAATGAACAACTTCCGCCTCCTCCTGTTCAGCCTCTCGGCCGTCATCCCATGCAAACACGCGCCAAAGCAGGTATTTTTAAACCCCGTTATCCCATTAACTTGGTTTCTGTTTACTCTGTCTCTATAGCTTTATGATAAACACTCACTCTGTGCATTTTATTGATGTGTTTATGTTTAGATTATACGTTAGACTGAGCCATTACGTAATGTTTTCATGCACTATTCTTATTCTTTAGGGAAATATTACGTTTGGTTTGGTTGATGTTGTTTTGCACAGATTTTAGGCGTTTCTGAGGATTAATGAGATAATTGAACAAGCATTTCCAGAGTTGATTCATGTTGGCATGCACTGAGGAGAAAAAGATAGAATTTATTCAAGAGAGCTGTGAAAATCAAGCTTCGTGACGCATCCGGCGAGGGAGGTGCACAACCGGCGATTGGACCTCCCCATCCGGCGAGCAGCCTTCAAGGCCGGCGACCACACTTCCAAACCGGCGATTGCATCTCCTCATCCGGCGATTGCCCTGCACAGCCGGCGACTGCCATGCCAAACCGGCGAGCTGCTCTCTCTGCCCGGCGACCCAGCAGCCAAGATCGACGACTACATTCCTTCCCGACGAGCAGCTCTCTCCCTCGGCGTTTAACAAGCAAATCCGGCGACTGCATGTCCAAAACCGGCGACCACATGTCCAAGCCGGCTGAACGCCGGCTCTGCAACCTTTCCCACGACACCAAACCGGCGACCATCCCTCCCCGTCCGGCGATCGCCGGTCGCGAATCCTCGAGCTCGTGAGTTCGTGATTTTTGACGTATTCTAGCGTATCTTTTTGCCCAAGTCAGATTAATTCTCCATATCTTTTGAGATTTAAATCTCTCACCTATAAATATGAGTTCTAAAGTCAGAAAAGGGTTCCTTCGTTCCACAATTATTATTCTCATATTGTTACGTTCCGAATTTATTCCCAAGGCTAGAATTAGGGTTTTCTACAGAAATTCAAGGGGAACTGGAAGAGCATGACAGGAATTGAAGATTGAAGACTACGCGGTTTTTAATTTCCTTTCTCTGTTTCTATGACTCTTCATCTCTTTGTTTTTCTAGGATTTAGCATGTCTGGCTAAATCCCTATTTGGATTCTAGGGTTTTGAAACTTTGTATTTATTCATTCAACAGTTTATGCAAATTTAATGTTCCTTTTCCTCTGATGTTCTGATTTAATTTGAGATTTTCAATAATTGCATTAACTGATCATTAATTGTGATTTGAATTGATAGTTTTTGAACCGAGAGGTCTAGGTTGTCAATTAAGACGCAAATTAATCAGATTTATTAGAACAATTATCCGAGAGGAATTTGAACTTTTAAAGGGTTTTAAATCCAAGGTTTTTATCAAGAGTAAACGTCCTTTTGCGCATCCGAGAGGAGGCACTAGGTCTTTTATTTCCATGTTATGGTTAAGAATCCGAGAGGGTCACCTGATAACATTTTCGCGATTGCTCACATCTTTGGAAATTAAATTGGGATTGAATTGCATGAAAACGTTGTTTGTTTAATATTCAAAGTGGATTACCCTGGAATCCTATTTTCTCATTAGTTTTCTAAAATCTTTAATTAAATCTTTTTATTTTAATTCTGCTTTTAAATAAGATAGTTAGATAAAACTCAATTCACTTTATGATTTGCCTAGATAGTAGTACGATATCTATGTTTTAGTGCTTGGTTGTGTTTCGAGCCTGCAGTCCTTGAGTTCGATAAATTATTACTTGCCCTCTGCAGTGGTCTGTGCACTTGCAGAATAGCGTGTTGAAAAATACGCTATCAAGTTTTTGGCGCCGTTGCCGGGGACTGCAAAGATTTACGGCTGACACTAATTCTGATATTACGCTATTTACTCTAGGCTTTATTTTCTGCATTTTATTTTATTTTTTTTTAATTCTGTTATACTCTGTGCCGTTCACAGGTGTGTTTTCTTGTGCAGGTAGTGTATGCAAACCAGGGCAAAAGGTCCAGCTGCTGAACCTTTAAACCCCAAAATCGAGTCTACCTGCCGAAGAAACAACGCGAGAAGGAAGTTGGCATTTCAGATGGCTGACAATCAGGCGACACAGATAGCTGAGCTGCAGAGGCAGCTAAATGAAATGAATCTGAGGCTTCAAGAGCGCCAGGCTCCTGAAGTGCCACGGCTACCCACCGTTGACGAGATGTACGAGCCGATGACTGACCGGCATCGTAATGCAGATTTTGGGCTGAGGGTGGATACACCGAACTTTGAACTGAAAACTGGTCTGATACATACAGCCCAGCAGAACCAGTATGGGGGACTACCATCTGAGGACCCTCATCTACACATTCAGAGATTCCTGTTGCTATGTGATACAGTTAAGCAGAATCAGGTGCCTATCGACTACATTCGGTTGCACCTATTCCACTTCACATTGCGAGACAGGGCACTGGCGTGGTACATGACGTTGAACTGCAACGAGATCTCAACATGGGAAGAATTATGCAAGCTGTTTCTGATTCAGTTCTTCCCACCCAGCAAGACCATTCAGTTGCAGACTCAGATTTCACAATTCAGGCAATTTTCTGGAGAGTCATTGTACGAGGCTTGGGAGCGCTTCAAGGATCTCTTGCGCTCCTGCCCTTGCCATGGTTTTACTGAGAAGCAGCAGATGTGTCATTTTTACAAAGGACTGGACAGGGAGACCCAGAAGCATGTGAATGCTTCAGCTGGAGGGTCACTGACTGCTAAACCACCACAGGAAGGGTTAGCTTTACTGGAAATGATGGCAAAAAGTGAGTACAACTGGCCAGCAGACAGGGATGATCACAGAATAGCAGCAGTTGATGACACTGGAGATATAGTTGCTGAGGTTAAGTTGATGAGGAAAGAGGTGGCCGCTTCCACCAAATCACTGGAGACCAGGATTGCTAAGCTAGAGAACAACCGCCCGCAGCAAGGTTATGGGCAGATGGAAGATGCAAATTTTGTGAATCAGAGGAACTTCCAGAACAACAGGGGATACCCATCAGGGAACATGGCGTACCATCCTAACAATCGGAATCATCCCAATTTCTCCTACGCCAATCCGAATAATGCACTGCAGCCCCCACCTGGGTTTTCTGTAACCAATGGGGCAGTTGATGGTCCTGAGGAGCCGAGTATGAGAGATCTTCTCACTCAGTTTATTGCAGTGTCCAGTGCCAAGACAAGCAAGATGGAGGGGGACATTTCTGAGTTGAAGACTGCTATGGGAGAAATGGGGAAGCATACGAAGCAGATGGATATACAGATCTCCCAGATTGCCAAGACAATCAGCAATCAGCACACTCCTGGAAAGTTTCCTAGCAATACCGTGGTGAACCCGACGGAGCACTGCAATGCCATTACCACTCGTAGTGGCAGAGGATATGAGGGCCCATCTGTGCCCACTTCTACGCCTGTGGAACCTGAAGTTACACAGTCTGCTCCTGTTCTTCCTGAAGAAGAACACAGTCAAGGGAGTAAGGGTACTCGTCTTGAGTACAGAACTCCTTTTCCTGGCTATATCGCTATTCCTTATCCACAGCGATTTGCTAAAAAGCCAGTTATACCTGCTGACACGCCTGTGCAACCTGAAGTTGCACAGCCCGACCCTGTTCTTCCCGAAGAAGAACGTTCTGAAAAGGGTGAAGAGGTCTATCCTGAAGACAGACCTAAAGCAGCTGATCCTGTCTCTGTTCCCTATCCGCAGAGACTTGCCAAGAAGAAGAAAGATGAGAGGTACAAGAGGTTCCTTGAGCACATGAAGAAGATCCACATCAATCTACCTCTGATTGAAGTGGTACAGGAGATCCCTGGGTATTTGAAGTTTCTGAAAGACATGGTTACCCAGAAGAAGCCCCTTGGCGCATTTGAAACTATCAACATCTTTGAGGAGTGCAGCGCCATTATTTAACAGAAGATGCCAGTGAAGAGGGCTGACCCAGGATGCTTCTCAGTCCCTTGTACCATCGGGGGGCAGACTTTCGAGAAGGTCCTCTGCGACTCAGGGGCGAGCATAAATCTGATGCCCCTATCCATCTTCAAGAAGTTGCAGATTGGGGATATCAAACCGACCACCATCCGGCTTCAGATGGCTGACAGGTCGGTGAACTACCCTAAAGGGGTAGTCGAGGACGTATTGGTGAAGGTTGGGAACTTTGTTTTCCCAGCCGATTTCGTGGTTCTGGACATGGAAGATGACAGAGGTATTCCGCTAATACTTGGGCGACCATTTCTGAATACTGCGGATGCCCTAATTGATGTGAAGAAAGGAGAACTGAGCCTGAGAGTGAACGATGAGATGATCACATTCTCCATCTGCAAGGCCATGGAGAAGAAGATCTGCGGTGGGGGATTCGAGGACTCTGACCGGATCCCAGACACTGATCGACCTGATCCATAGGTCCACCTCTACTATGTCTAGCTACAGACAATAAATAAAGCGCTTGTTGGGAGGCAACCCAATTCTCTACTTCTTTTTAGTTATTTAAATTTACGTTATTTCCTTTTATTTTCATATTGTACGTTCACTTGTGGTTGTTGAGTTTGTTGGTGCAGGAACAGAGCTCGAAGTACAAAAAATTTCAGACGTCCATGACCCGTTCTCCGCCACAGTGAAACATATCAGGTTTTCCCCACACATCGCTGTGATCCTCTTTCCCACAAACTTATTCTCTCCTGTGTATCGAATAAGTTTGGGGGGGAGGAGGAGGTGATCGGTTGATGTGTGTTTACTTTTGCTATTAGTTTAGGTTATTTGAGTGGTTCTTTGCTGCATTAGAGTTAATTTGATTTGATTAGGATTTTTACTTTCGTTTTATTTCATTTTGTTGAGTCTATTGTTGGAACTTGGATTTTGGATAGGAGAGAATTGATATGGTGTTTATTTTTGCGTTATTGATCAAGTTTATGACGACAGCCCTTTCTTTCTCGTGAGACTCATATTGATTGCTGTGAATGATTTGGTGATGTGTGGATTGATGAAATTGATTTTGGCCTCTTGAATAAGCTTATAGCCATGTGAGAATTTGAGCCTATTTTTGTTTCATTGAGAGTATATTACTGTGCATTTGATCTCTAGAACTTGCTCTGGTTTCTTGCTCAAAATTGCGTAGGAGAGTGTCAAGGATTTAGAAATGATCTTAGGCCATCTTTTCATAAGCCACAATGAACCCAAACACTAACCTGAATGCATTACTCCTTTGTTAGCCCAGTTGAGCCTGAAAAGCCTTTTCTTTCTTAACCCGGATGATAGGAGGTGTGGATGGATTTGTAAGGGTATCCAATAATGTTAGGTGGTGAAGATAGAGTCGTTTTCCAGAACTGTATGAGGGACCATTTTTATTAGTATATTATCATAAACATTGTCTTCTATACTATTTTATCCTTGGTGAAACCCCTTTGAGCCTATTACTTTTCTGTCTTGTCTATGAGTCAAGAAAAGTGGTTTAGTTCTATCTTGTCTATGGGAAAGTGCTATGTACAGGTGCAGGGTATCTTGTCTATAAGATTTAGGTGAAATAAAGGGTAGATTGGCTTCTATTGTTCATAATTAGCCTTTGAGTCCGTGGTTTTCTGATCTTGTCTATAAGTGAAAGCCTGGATTCCTTCTTGTCTATGAGTTGAGGTGAAAACAAAATAAAGTGGGCAATAGTTGTGATATTTGTCTTGTCTATGAGACGGTATTTGTAGGAGGATAAGAAATTATAATTTGTGTTCAAAATGAAGTTGGTCCTAAAAATTTACTGTGCTAGCAGTCTGTATTGGTTGGTCAGATGTGTGGTATGTGATGAGGAATAGTGGAGTGAATGAAGTTATAAGGATGAATTTGTTCAGTCACTTTAGCCAAATTTTCCATACCTTTCACCAATGTGCCTACATTAGAACCTGAATAAAAGACATTTTTGATCTTTATCCTAGCATTCCCATTGTCAGTGGAGAGTCTAGACGATGAGCAAGCCTATGGTAGAAAGAGTGTGCAGTTGACAATTTGAGAGTATACACGTACCTTTCTTACAATTTGAGCGAAATTTGAGTGATACACTATCCTGTGAGAAGCGAATTTTTTGAGGCCAGGATTGAAATTGTTTGTTTGCATTTAACTGATGAATTGCAGTGATTGGTGTGGGAATCACAACCCCATTTTGTGTCTGAAACAGCTGATGATCAATTAATGCACCCCTTCGTGTTTATTTCTGTTTTGTTCTGTCTTTTCATTGTTCGAGGACGAACAATAGTTCAAGTTTGGGGGGTTTGATAAACACTCACTCTGTGCATTTTATTGATGTGTTTATGTTTAGATTATACGTTAGACTGAGCCATTACGTAATGTTTTCATGCACTATTCTTATTCTTTAGGGAAATATTACGTTTGGTTTGGTTGATGTTGTTTTGCACAGATTTTAGGCGTTTCTGAGGATTAATGAGATAATTGAACAAGCATTTCCAGAGTTGATTCATGTTGGCATGCACTGAGGAGAAAAAGATAGAATTTATTCAAGAGAGCTGTGAAAATCAAGCTTCGTGACGCATCCGGCGAGGGAGGTGCACAACCGGCGATTGGACCTCCCCATCCGGCGAGCAGCCTTCAAGGCCGGCGACCACACTTCCAAACCGGCGATTGCATCTCCTCATCCGGCGATTGCCCTGCACAGCCGGCGACTGCCATGCCAAACCGGCGAGCTGCTCTCTCTGCCCGGCGACCCAGCAGCCAAGATCGACGACTACATTCCTTCCCGACGAGCAGCTCTCTCCCTCGGCGTTTAACAAGCAAATCCGGCGACTGCATGTCCAAAACCGGCGACCACATGTCCAAGCCGGCTGAACGCCGGCTCTGCAACCTTTCCCACGACACCAAACCGGCGACCATCCCTCCCCGTCCGGCGATCGCCGGTCGCGAATCCTCGAGCTCGTGAGTTCGTGATTTTTGACGTATTCTAGCGTATCTTTTTGCCCAAGTCAGATTAATTCTCCATATCTTTTGAGATTTAAATCTCTCACCTATAAATATGAGTTCTAAAGTCAGAAAAGGGTTCCTTCGTTCCACAATTATTATTCTCATATTGTTACGTTCCGAATTTATTCCCAAGGCTAGAATTAGGGTTTTCTACAGAAATTCAAGGGGAACTGGAAGAGCATGACAGGAATTGAAGATTGAAGACTACGCGGTTTTTAATTTCCTTTCTCTGTTTCTATGACTCTTCATCTCTTTGTTTTTCTAGGATTTAGCATGTCTGGCTAAATCCCTATTTGGATTCTAGGGTTTTGAAACTTTGTATTTATTCATTCAACAGTTTATGCAAATTTAATGTTCCTTTTCCTCTGATGTTCTGATTTAATTTGAGATTTTCAATAATTGCATTAACTGATCATTAATTGTGATTTGAATTGATAGTTTTTGAACCGAGAGGTCTAGGTTGTCAATTAAGACGCAAATTAATCAGATTTATTAGAACAATTATCCGAGAGGAATTTGAACTTTTAAAGGGTTTTAAATCCAAGGTTTTTATCAAGAGTAAACGTCCTTTTGCGCATCCGAGAGGAGTCACTAGGTCTTTTATTTCCATGTTATGGTTAAGAATCCGAGAGGGTCACCTGATAACATTTTCGCGATTGCTCACATCTTTGGAAATTAAATTGGGATTGAATTGCATGAAAACGTTGTTTGTTTAATATTCAAAGTGGATTACCTTGGAATCCTATTTTCTCATTAGTTTTCTAAAATCTTTAATTAAATCTTTTTATTTTAATTCTGCTTTTAAATAAGATAGTTAGATAAAACTCAATTCACTTTATGATTTGCCTAGATAGTAGTACGATATCTATGTTTTAGTGCTTGGTTGTGTTTCGAGCCTGCAGTCCTTGAGTTCGATAAATTATTACTTGCCCTCTGCAGTGGTCTGTGCACTTGCAGAATAGCGTGTTGAAAAATACGCTATCACTTTACCAGAACCTCGCGGCATTAAATCCGCCTTAAAGGTTCCTGAATGGGTTGATGCTATGAAGGAGGAAATGTCGGCTCTTAAGACTAACAACACATGGGTTCTGGTCCCTCGGCCCACTGATTCTAACATCGTTGGCTCAAAATGGGTATATCGCACTAAACTTCTAGCTGATGGCTCGGTTGATCGCTACAAAGCGCGCTTGGTGGCTCAAGGGTTTAGCCAAGTACCTGGGTTCGACTTCACTCACACATTTAGTCCGGTGGTAAAAGCCTCTACCGTGCGCGTTGTGTTATCCATCGCGATTATGAAATCTTGGCCATTACATCAACTGGACGTCAAGAATGCGTTCCTAAATGGTGTTCTGTCCACTCCGGTTTTCATGGAACAGCCACCTGGTTTCGTTGATACTACTCGGCCGTCTTATGTTTGTAAGTTACAAAAGGCGATTTATGGTCTTCGTTAGGCTCCGCTCGCCTGGTACCAGCGGTTTCGGAAATTTCTATTGTCTTTGGGTTTTCTATGCAGTTCTGCTGACACGTCTTTATTTGTGCTCCACCGCTCGTCTGTCGTCATTTATCTCCTGGTTTATGTCGACGACATAATTATCACTGGCAACGACAATCCGGCTATTTCTACTCTGATGGTTCGATTAAACTCGGAATTCTCTACCAAGAATCTAGGCAAATTAGGTTATTTTCTTGGCCTTGAAGCATCTTATGTGGACGACAAGTTGATTCTCACGCAAGGAAAGTATGCGCTCGACATTCTTCGGCGATCAGACATGATTCATGCAAAACCAGTCTCCACACGTCTCGCTCCCGGCGCTACATTCGTCAAAGATGGCCCCCTGTTCGATGATTCCACTCTTTATCGCTCTCTTCTTGGAGCATTGCAGTATCTTACCATCACTCGTCCGGATCTGGCGTACTCTGTAAACACTCTAAGCCAGTATCAGCAGGCTCCTACTATTGACCATTTCCAAGCTTTAAAGCGAGTTCTTCGCTATCTGAAGGGGACAGTACACTACGGACTCACTTTCAGCCCTGGTCCTATGGATTTGATTGCTTATTCTGATGCCGATTGGGCACGATGCCCAGACACCAGGCGATCCACTTATGGCTACTCAATCTTCCTAGGTTCGAATGTTGTCTCCTGGAGCGCGAAGTAGCAACCGACAGTCTCTCGCTCTAGCTGTGAATCGGAGTATCGGGCCATTGCAAACACTGCCTCCGAGCTTCTCTGGATCGTCAACTTGTTGCGGGACTTGCGAGTCAATCTGCCGACAACTCCGACTATTTTTTCGGACAGTTCTAGTGCCTTGTTTCTTACACAAAATCCGATATCACACAAGCGAGTGAAACATATTGATATTGATTATCATTTTGTCCGTGAACTTGTCACTTCTCATCAGCTGCAAACGAGATTCATACCGTCTGAAGATCAGATTGCGGACATGTTTACCAAAATCTTGCCTCGACCGTTGTTCGAGTTTTTCTGTTCCAAGCTTCGACTACATTCGCCTTCGCTTGAGGGGGGGTCTTGAGATATATTATTTAGTATATCACATATTAGAGAATATCTTTGTATATCTTTTTGTACATATCTTTGAATAGATTTATTTTCTAGTCTATATATACATCCTTGTAACTTGTATTTCATTGAGTGAAATAAAAGATTTTATTCTCTACACCAGACTTGGCGCTGGCTTCCACCACGAATTTCCCAATGTACTCTGTTCCGCCGATGATCAAAATCTTGCTTTGCTCTGCCATTGTGTTTTTTTCGTATGAAAAAGAATGAGTTTTTCTACAGAATTGAATAGCCTCTGGTGATTTAAAGTCGTTTAAAGTGGATGATGAAAAAGGGAGGTGGGAGCATTCCTATATATAGGGTATACAGTGGCGGATGCAGAATTTGAGACTCGTGGGGTTATATTAACATACTTAAAATAATTAAGCATAAATAATATAAAACTTTAAAATAAATATATGCTTATATTAACTGTAATGTACGATAAATAAGTTTTGATATTTACTTAGTTACTATAAAGATGAGGCAATTGAAATCTATGTGATGTCATGCTCTGATATCATTGCAAAATAACTTCAACTTCAACAGAAGTTGTCTAACCTGTAATACCTATGCTAATACAATAAGTCTATCAACTGAAAGAATTGTTACACCTCAACCATTTCTATGTAAAAGCTCCAATATTACAAAGAATATCTTCTTTGACCACATATAATTTCTTTAATTATCTCTAACATTTCATTCAATATCTATCCGAACTCTTTTTATATTCTCAATGATATTCTTGTTAAGTTTAGGGAAAAAATTATAATCTTTTCTCCTAAATAATGATCAAATATATCGAGATAGCAAATTTTATAACCATAATTGATATTGATAATTAATAATCACAATTACTATTCAATTTACAATAAAAATAAATTTACAAAACAATAATTAATAATTAATCATTATAATTCACAACAAGCGTACTAAAAAATTAAGATTTGTAAAAAAAAATTAAAAATATAAACTTAGATATTATAATGTTTACTTTTTAGTTTAAGTTACTTATTTGTAGTAAAATTTGGGCCAGCCCCAGGGGCGGATCTAGAAATTTCAATTTAGGGATACAATACATAAATAAAATAAATTGAGGGTGCATTATGTGAATATATATACAAATAATATGTAAAAATTTATAAAAATAATAATAAAAATACACATTAAATAACAAAAAATCAAGAATTTGGGGGTACAAGTGTACCCCCATTTTATCTCTAAGTCCACCTCTGGCCAGCCCAATAAAATTTTCCATCCAATATTTCTCACCATGTTTTTTTTGTGGGATCAGTAACTCATGTTGAGACATTTTGTATAATTTTTTTGCTGAAGTATACATACAAATCTTTGAAAAAAATTATTGCCGTGGGGGCGGCTGCCCCCCTCAGCCCTGGGGTGGCGCCGCCCCTGAGGGTATATAGCAAGCAGAGTCAAAGAAGATAACGTCGTTGCGAAATAGTTTTAATAGATTTCAGACATGGACGCTTCCAAAAATCGCGGTCTAGTTTTTTTTTACACTAGATGGTCAATATTGTACAGATTTTTTTATAGATGGAAATAGTGTGTATTTTACTTTTTCCATGTTTTTGCCTTTTATTTAAATATCTCTGCCTTTTTTTAATTGGCATTCGGATATACTACCTTTTAAAATATTATGATTGCTTTTGAACTTTGTGATTTTTTTTTTTTTTTTTGAGACAAGATTTCTTTATGTTGATTTGGTAGATAATAAAAAGAAATACTTTCTCTGTACCATTTTATTCGCCGCATTTTCCTTTTTTTATGTCTTATTTAATAATTTTATTACCAAAAATGAAAAAATAATCCGTACTTATTAATAAAATATTAAATTTTTTTTTTATTTCTATCTCCTGTATTATTGTGCAGAAAATAATTGAAGCTATTGTGATGGGACAGATGGAGTACTAAATTTCCATCATGCTTAGCTATCTCCCTAAAAAATCAATATATTAATTTATATATATTTATATTTTTTAAAAATTAAATTATTAGATATTGACCTCACGAAAATATAATCAAACCCCCACAATAACTGAAGTCTCATCCGCGGGCGGGCAAGAGTATTTGTATATATAAATGAAAAGTATTGATAGGTCATTCTAGAACTTACTACACCACAATAAAAGATTAATTCTTTTGTAATAATACTACTCTTTAATTTATTTATTGCTGCATCTTTAAATTTTCAAACTTGTATAGTGTGGATTTAGGGTAGTTGATATTTGAGATAATTGACTATAGAAATAAAATATATAAAGCATTTTTTACTTTCTAGAAACTAGGATTCCTTGAATGTATCTAGATCATAATATAAGCTAGAAGTATTCGTTTTGCATTTTATAATCATCATATAACTCTACATATTCTTATTTTTCGAATGGTTCAAATGGAGATGTACATTTTGGAGTAGTTATCAAATATATATTTTTATTTTATATTCCTACTTAGAATGATAATATATTTATTATGGATTATTCTATTAATAACACCTCTTATTTCTTTAGATATCAAAATTTCATAATTATATCAATATTATTTCGAATGACATATTTTAGATATGGTGATGATTCATTAGTTAATCTAAAATGGTTTCTTCATATTATTGATGATTTACTTATTCACTATTATTGATGTATTTCATAAATGATGTATTACTCAATTTTAACGATATAATTAACATTAAAGATGACATTTTTCGTCATCAAATATATTGGTCTTTAAGATCGGCCGGTCTCACAAATTTCTCTGTCTTTTTGTTGTATGACTCATGCTTTTTTATTATGTATGTTATATTTAAAAATATTATATGTACAAAAAAATATTAATTGTCGAATAAAATCTAAAGGCTTACATTTAATTATTTATATTTAGCGGATGTCATATTTTTAAAACATGATTTAGTTTTTTAATCTATGCATATAACATAAAAGCTTCAATGCCCATAATGGACAAGTGTTAATATATTCATAGCCGATATGATAATATATTAATTAGAATTATTAAGTATAATCAGAATATAATCCACCATCAATATTATATTGCCACAACATTATCTTGTTGATATATATATTAATACGTGTTTACGGCGGACATTGGACTATGTATAGTAAATATCTTACATTAATATGATCAAAATTAAGATGCCATCATAATTTAAATATATTGCATTTCAATAAAAAAAATTTAAGCCCTGGCGTATCAACCGCATAAAACATTTTATGTGACGTTTTGTGTATTCTATAAATAAAAACAGTTTTATATTTAAGTTAAAAGCAACGGTACAACACAAAGAAGCCAAGAAAATTAATATAATTAATCTGTTCAAGTTTCCAAAATGTGAAACATAATTAAATAGTAGGTGATCACAAACGCTGCAGGTGGTCACGGTTGTATTATGGAGGCCAAGCCCGACTTCCTGACCTTTGTTTCAAGGTTTTTAGTGAATATACCATCTTTTGTTACCAAAATCCAATTACTAAGCATCTCTTTTGGGAGGCTCTCTAGATATGGGCAGCTGCTTAGTTCTAATTTCCGGAGACTCTTCAATGCACCTCCTCCTACTCCTACTTGTATGTTTCTCAAATGCCATAACTCTCCGATGCACATGTGTTCGAGGGAGGGAAATCCAGCCCCTGAGATCACCATTTGTTGACCACTGTACGCGTTCTTCAGTTTCAAGTATTCTAAGCCATGCAATTTCTCCAGTACCGGCATGGGGTCATCGTCAAGATTGCTATTGACTAAGGTTAGTTTTGTAAGAAATAGAGGGAAATCCTCGGGACATGGTAGCTTGGTAATGAAACCATCTACTTTGAGTTTACGGAGAAGTAGAACACCAAGTCCCTCCAAGGAAGGCATGCTTTTGAAACGAAACCCTCTTAACACAAGCCAATTCATATTCTTCATCAAAGCCAATGATAAAAAGAGCTTTCTTAAATCTGAGTTCCCATCCAATCCCTCTATGCCTAGTTTCGCCAGTCTCGTCATCATTTTCAAACCTGACACCTCGTATGCCCAATTATCAACTGAGATGTAAGTCAGGGTCTCAAGATTCTTCAGCACCTTTATCTTCAAAGGCTTCGCGCAAAATATGTCAGACATGTAGAGGTCAACAAGGGCATCCATTTCCCATATAATATCCGGCACTTCCACCATGAAATTCTGTGCTATGTCCAGAACCTCAAGCTTTTTCAGGTAGCCCAACGAGCGTGGGAGCTCTTGTATGTAGTTGTTTCTCAATCCCAGGTATCTTAACTCAATCAACTCGCCAACTGTTTCCGGAAAGAACTTCAATCCAAAATCCTCAAAATCAAGAACCCTAAGCTGCTCGAAACTCTTCCAGTAAGATGGACTAATAGCACTGAAGCAGCCTCCTCCGTTGAAGCGAAGACATTTGATTTGTTTGTTTCGATCCGTCGAGAAATTGAACTTCTCTCTGCTACAGTCGATAATACGACGTAAAGCACCATCATCTCCAACTTTCTTTGCTTTCGTTATGGATAACTTATGAAAAACGGGGCTGACGCCGAAATTTTTTCCACCAATGGATTCAATAATTTTTTCACTCATCATTTGGTGAAAAACCCAATCAAGTCCATATGAACGGTGTAGTAGTTCTAATTCAACCAAAGTTTTCCAAAATCTTTTGATCCTGATAGTATTACCTAGTTTAAAGAAGCTTAGATGTTGGAAACATGACTTAACAGCTGGATCCAAATTTTGGTAGACACTCGAATCTAATTCTGTTAATGTTTCTCTCAATTCCAAATCCTCTGATTCTACAACATCTTCCCATTCAATCCCGAGTCGCCGCTTTTCTACCCACTCCATTGCCAGCTCTTTTATTGCTAATGGCAAACCCCCACTGTGTTTCATCAACATCGCTTTCCCTTTTCTCTCCACCTTTTTTGGCAATTTGTCGTTGCTAAGGAGCAACACCGTTTCGAGTAATAATTGCCAACTCTTATCCACATCTAGAGGTTTCATGTGGTGATGTAACCTCACTTCACTCATAAAATCCATACGGCGACTTGTAAACAACAGTATGCATCGTCCTTTAGCTGCTTACGGAAGAACAATTCAACACTAAAAAAAACTATTGCATATAACTCCGGGAATTAAAATAATTAAACTAGGCTGCATGATTTTATTCATCAAATATATCTACTAATATATTAAAACAAAAAGTTCCACATAATTAATCATTTTCCCTCAACAAATTAAAAACAACACATCAACATTAATTTATTTTTTTATTTACTATTTCTTTCATTATGACATAGATATACAATAAATCATAAAAAAATTAACAAAACTAAACTTATCAATTTTTCTTAAAAAGTTCTCATATTCTCATGTTAAGAACAATTCTTATATAATCAGACCTATATATATATATATATATATATAGAGAGAGAGAGAGAGAGAGAGAGATGAGATCACATGATAATAAATAAGTATATTAAAAATAAGAATGAATCTCATCCATTAGATCTAATTAAATCAATTACTGATATTTAATCAAGCAACATTTTAAACGCAATCAAGCAACAAATGATCAAGCAACAACTGAAATACAATCAAGCAACATTGTAATCAAGAAACAACTAAAACACAATCAAGCAACATTGTAAAGGTAATCAAGATTGAGATTAAAACTTATTTCCAGATTTCATGCTTTTTTGCTTTATAAATCATGCTTAATCGAATTAAGCATGATTTATAAAGCAATTAAGCACGAACGAAAATTATGCTTAATTTTTCAATCTTTGATGCTTTAATCTCAACCATTGATGCTATCAATCCAATGGCTGAGATTCATTCCTATTTAGCACAAACTTTAATTTTAGCACTAGAGCATAACTATATATATATATATATAGGGATGCGATCCAGTGAGAACCATTATTACCATAAGAAATAAGAACTAATCCTCGCCATTGATTTTGATGAATGAACGCTCAGGATTTTACTAAAATTTTCGGTCATTATATCTCAAAAAATTTGCATTATAGGGTATTTTTGTCATTTTGTTCTTATTTAAGATTCTGTTTGCATATTCTATCTCGACATTCATTATATATCTAACAAACTTGCATTATATACCTAGGAAACATGCATTATGTACCTAGGAAACATACATTATATACATAACATTCATTATATACCTAGCAAACATCTTCCTGCGTTATAATATGGTATTACTCTTATTTTAGAACAATATTACTATCATTATATGACATTACTTCCTCTATTATATATAATATTACTTTTATTTTAGAGAAAAATTATATTACCTTTGTTATAATGCATACGTTATTACTATATAATAACGAGTGCAAATATAATGATGAATGATGATTTCGCTGAAATAAACATGTTGCATTTTATCTATCATATTTTGCATTATTATATACTATAACTTCATGCATACGAAAATTATGCAAGTTATACATGATATTACTTTTATTTTAGAGAAAATTATATTACTTACATTATAATGCATATGTTATTACTATATAATAAATAACAAGTGCAAATATAATGATGAAATGATGATTTCGCTGAAAAAACATGTTGCATTTTATCTATCATATTTTGCATTATATACTATAGTTTCAAGCATTATATTGTACTATTGTATTCATTATATAACTTCATGCATTATATTGACCTCGACGTGCATTATATACCTAGCAAATATTCATTATATATCGAACAAACATGCATTATATAATATATTAATATTTACATTTATATAAAATAACAAAACATACATAATTAAAAACAAGTAATATATGATCAACCTTTATAACAATTATGATATTATCTACAGTATGCAAAGAAAAGTTTTTTTTTTTTTTGATCTTGCAGGAAAAAAGTTATTGCATTTTATCTATCATATTCTGCATTATATAATATAACTTCATGCATTATATTGTGCAACTCCGTTCATTATATAAGAATTCGTGTATTGTTACGAGAATTATGCATATAATCACTAATTTTCATTTTTTACGATGATTATTAAATCGAAACATATGCAATAGGGATTTCGTTTGAAAGATAATTAAATTACCTTTAAATTGATATATGATACATTAAAAAATAATCTAAACCGAAGGAGATATGATCATTTAAATATTTAGGATGACTTTAGAGGAAAGAGAAAAAATATTACAAAATTACCCTTTAATGCAGGTTTCACTACACTATAATGCAGACGGGATTTATTTAGTCTTGAGCGTTGGATCATCAATTGGATGGCCGAGATTAGTTCTTATTTTCACATGGTAAGGGGAGTTCTCATATGATCACTCCCCTATATATATATATATATATATATATATATATATATATATATATATAGGGAGTGACTCACATACTAAAAATTAGTTTGTGCTGAATAGGAATAAATCTACACTATTCATCTAAAAAATTCAATGGTTGAGATTAAAACATTTTCCCAGATTTTATGCTTTTTTTTGCTCTATAAATCATGCTTAATCGAATTAAGCACGATTTATAAAACAATTAAGCACGAACGAAAATTAAGCTTAATTTTTTAATCTTTATGCTTTAATCTCAACCATTGATGTTATCAATCCAAGGGCTGAGATTTATTCCTATTTAGCACAAACTTTAATTTTAGCACTTGAGTGAATCTCTCTCTCTCTCTATATATATATATATATATAAGTTTAATAAGTTCAAAACCTTATATTATATAACTTTGATATAATACTTGAATTGTATAATTTATTTTAATTTAATATATTTTTTTAAAATATATAAGTCTTACAGTTACTTTTAAGTTTTCATATTTAATTATATTTCTGTAAAAGTGGAAATGTAGTAATTAACTGAATTGATAAAATCTTGATCTTACGTAAAATTAAAATAAATATAAAGTTAATGCATTTTAAAATCAAGTTCTAAAACATGGTTAAAAAAATATAATCTTTGTTATTTTATCATTAAATCTTAATATATTATTAACGAATTTTCTATTTTGGTTGTTGGCTATTATTTTGGAGGAAATTATCACAATATAGAGTATGAAACTATTTCAAAAATAACTTGATCTTAAAATAGAATAATACACGTGGTCAATTATATATTTATGTTTTCTTGATTATAATTAAAAGTGGTCTCAAGATACTAGCAAATGATAATGATAATCTTCATGTACTATGTGTACTCTTAATGTTCTAAAGTATTTCAAACACTAAATTTTTATTTATTTATAATATCATATATCATTTTATTTAACTAGCATGATATTTATATAAGGTTAATTGCAAGCTTTAACACAATTTTTTACTACTTTTGCAGTTATAACATACTTTTCAAATCTTTGTCATTTTAGATTATCATGAAAAAAAATGTTATAATTGCAAAAGTACTGAAAATTTGTATTAAAACTTACAAATACACTATTTATATAATGTATAAGAATATAGATTATCATGAAAAACATAATTAATTGATTATTGGCGCGAGCACTATGCTAGTATAAAAACTAAATGCGTACCGTAAGTGTGAATAGATTTGATGAGTTTTTCCGTTGACCTAAATCTGCAAAGGTCGTCGAGAACTATGAAGAATCGCTTCCTTTTCAGACGTTGAAACACACAAATCTGGAGGTCGGCACTCTCCATTTCCTCCGCCCTCACAGCATCGCTGCCGGGCAGCTGCCCTAAGAAGTTTATAAGGAACTCTTTATGACTTAATATTTCCGTACAATCCACCCAAACACGGTGGTCGAAATTCTGAACGATGTCTGTGTGGTTGTACAAGTGTCTGACTAGAGTTGTTTTTCCAGACCCAGCGATGCCTCTGATGCATGCAATGTAAGCCTTTTCATGTCCTTCCACTTCTTCTCTGTAAGTATTTATTTTATCAAGCAACAGTTTCACATCCTCCTCAAATCCCATCATGTCTCCGTCTCCTTCTCCAACACCGTCTCGGTTTTGAGATTCCCCCAATTCATGCAGCTGCTTGTTTGTCTCCTTCAGGTCTTTCATAATGGTAGTTGAGTCTGCAAAAAAACCTAAATTTACCGTCTTTGTTAATTACGTTAAAATAAAAACACAATTACTATACTTGAGTTTTACTTATAATATATTTAACAATTCTATTAAATAGATTATTAGTAATTGAGTTCACAATGTACCAAAATTTATTGTCTTTGACGATATTGTGTTGGATCTCCCGAGCCACGTGGACAACCTCAGACATCAAATAGTTTAGTTTGCAACTCCCCTCTTCCAGTTTCTTGTCTCTCACAAAATCCACTAACAATTTCATCTCATTCTTTATCTCTTCTGCTTCTCTCTTTTTTGCTACAAAGAAAGTTGGTTTCTCAACCACTAAGCTGCGAAGATTTTCAATCTCCGATGCGATCATATCTACTGTGGCTGGACCTGCAACCAACAAAGTACATGAGCACTATTCCATGATTAATTTGAACACAAACAATGAATATTTTTCATAAACTTATCTAATTGAGTTGGAGCAACGGCGGAAATTATTTTAGTTTATGGTTGCTTATTAAGAGAAGGCTAATTCATTTCATTTAATGATAAACATGAATCAATAGTAGTTGTCAGTAAAAAAAACCATGAAATTGAAACAATAATTAAGTTATAAAAAATGGTCACCAAATAAACTTGAGGGTGTTGTAATTGTAAGAATTTAAGAACATTGCGTTAATTGATGCAATTAATCTAATTTATAATTCTTAAGATAAAAAAGTACATATTTAATGGTATATTATATTTAATTATGATACATAAATTTACCTAAGATGATGGAGATTAGGTATTAAAGAATAGAATCTTATTAAGTTTAAAATCATTTATGTATGTCTACCTTAAAATAAAATAATTTATGCAACATTTGAATACATGAAATGTAATGTTGCATCCTCTTATAAAAAGGACATGAGATTTTAGAAAAAATCATCTCGCTAGAAAATGAGAAATGTGTTTGATTATATTTACTATGTTGCTTGAATTCTACTTCATTGGTATTCAAGCAACATAGTAAATATAATCAATCACCTTTCTCATTTTCTCGAAGGACTTTTTCTCACCAAAACTGTTCACTATAATAAATATATAGGGAGCAGAAAGTTGCTTGATAGTGTACGACATTGCTTAATTGTGTTAAAGTGGTTGTTTGATTAAACGTTGCTTGGTTGTGTTTAAGTTGTTACTTGATTACTTTATTGCTTGATTGTGTTTTAATTGTTGCTTGTTTTCATATTAACCATTGATTTTTTTAGATTTGATAGATTTTTCTCACAGATTGATTTTTCCTCACATGATCCCTCCTCTATATATATATATATATAAGCTCATTCCCGAGTGTTGAGGAGTCAAGGCAAAAGGTATCAATCAACAGAAGGAACAAAGTAAAGACGAATTCTTTGACTCTACACCCTCCAAACGAAACCAAACCGACAAAGAGCAATTGGACATCTTTCCGAAATTTTACATCTTGCCGGCAGAGACCTAGAAGAAAAGGATTTTGAGACTAAACCACTGGTGTACAAATGCCCACGGAAAGGGCGGAGTTCTTAAGATGACGAGTTAGAAAGGTAGGGTGATTTAGCAGAACAGGCATCTATCGGCGGCGAGAGTCAACCATCCGAGCGAGAGGTGCAACAGATTGGCTAGAAGCCTCGCTTTTAAGTTTGAGGAAGAAAGATTGCCCGCCACGAAATAATTTGATCTATGGACAGCATCATTGTGGTAAAGGTCGTAATGCCA
>JAPKLW010002175.1:55664-72249 GCA_026898455.1 Plectranthus barbatus
ATATATATATATATAGGGTAGTGATCAGGTGAGAATAGGAGTTACTATGAGAAATAAGAATAAATCTCGCGCGTCCATCTCATCAAATCGACGAACATGATTCATTCTCAGCATATTGAAAAACGCGGCATTTTTGCCCCAATATCGTGCAGTTTTAGTCTTTAAAGGCTAAAACTGTAAAAATACTCAAACACAAACAACAACCTGCATTTTAAGCCCGATTTACTTCATTTTTAGCCCGATTTACTTCATTTTTACATAAATACGAATTAAAAAAAATTAAACATCTTCTTCTTGAAAGCAACAACACGAGCGTAATCTCTATAAAACTCAATACCAACATCAACAGTTCTTAAAACTATGCCCTTAAAATGCTTCATCATATCAACACACTTTGGAATAAATGAACATGTAAGATACAAAAATGCACAAAGTTAACACTAAAGATGCACAATATAATAGAAAAAATGAACATCGATCTGAATAAAAAAAAAATTTAAACTATATTCATGCATAATTAACAACGTCGAGACTGAACACGAATGCGAAATCCAGAAACAAAGAAAAAAATCTGATCGACAAAAGAAATATAAATCAATTCGAACAAAGAAGAAATAAATGAAAATGTAAGATGCAAAAATGCACAAAGTTAACACTAAAGATGCACAATATAATAGAAAAAATGAACGTCGATCTGAATAAAACAAATTTTTTTAAACAATATTCATGCATAATTAACAACGTCGAGACCGAACACGAATGCGAAATCCAGAAACAAAGAAAAAAATCTGATCGAAAAAATAAATATAAATCAATTCGAACAAAGAAGGAAGAAGAAATCAAATCGCGCGAAGAAAGGAATAAAAAATCTAATGAGATACTATTTCAGATTTAAAAAAAAACTAAAATTACAAAAATAACCTTAATTTTGTAAAACTGCAGGATAATCGAGGAAAACTGCACACGGAGTAAAATAGATCATGAGCGTTGAAATCACAAAATCAAAGGCTAAGATTTATTCTTATTTCTCATACTAAAAACTATTCCCCTATGATTACTACTCTCTCTCTCTCTCTCTCTATATATATATATATATATATATATATATATATATATATATATAGGGATGCGATCCAGTGTGAAACACTCTTACCATTGGAAATAAGAACCAATCCTCGCAATTGATTTTGATGAATGAACGCTCAGGATTTTACTAAACTTTTCGGTCATTTTATCTAAAAAAACTTGCATTATAGGGTATTTTTTTCATTTTGTACTTATTTAAGATTCTGTTTGCATATTCTATCTCGACATGCATTATATATCTAACAAACATGCATTATATGCACAGGAAACATGCATTATATACCAAACATTCATTATATACCTAACAATCATCTTCCTACAATATAATATGGTATTACTCTTATTTTAGAACAATATTACTATCATTATACGATATTACTTCCTCCATTATATATTGTATTACTTTTGTTTTAGAGAAAAATTATATTACTTTCATTATAATACATATGTTATTACTATATAATACATAGCAAGTGCAAATATAATAATGAATGATGATTTCGCTGAAATAAACATGTTACATTTTATCTATCATATTCTGCATTATATACTGTAACTTCATGCATTATATTGTGCAATTACATACATTATATAAGAATTTGTGTACAATTACGATAATTATGAATATTATATATGCTATTACTTTTATTTTAAAGAAAAATTATATTACTTTCATTATAATTTATATGTTATTACTATATAATACTTAACACGTGCAAATATAATGATGAATGATGATTTCGCTTAAATAAACATGTTGCATTTTATCTATCATATTCTGCATTATATACTATAATTTCATACATTATATTGTGTAATTGTATTCATTATATAACTTCATGCATTATATTGACCTCGACATGCATTATATACCTAACAAAAATTCATTATATACCTAACATACATGCATTATATAATATAGTAATATACATTTATATAATATAACAAAAAAATACATAATTAAAAATAAGTAATATATGATCAATTTTTATAACAACTATGATATTGTCAACAATATTTAAAGATAATGAATTTTGATTTTTTCTTATGGAAAAAAGTTATTGCATTTTATCTATCATATTCTGCATTATATAATACAACTTCATGTATTATATTGTGCAACTCCATTCATTATATAAGAATTCGTGTACTGTTACGAGAATTATGCATATAATCACTAATTTTCATTTTTTACGATGATTTTTAAATCGAAATATATGCAATAGGGATTTCGTTTGAAAGATAATTAAATTACCTTTAATTTGATATATGATACATGCATTAAAAAATAATCTAAATCGAAGGAGATATGACCATTTAAAGATTTAAGATGGTTTTAGAGGAGAGAGAAAAAATATTACAAAATTATCCTTTAATGCATGTTTTACTGCACTCTAATGCAGACAAAATTTATTTAGTCTTGAGCGTTGGATCACCAATTGGATGACCGAGATTAGTTCTTATTTTCACATGGTAAGGGGAGTTCTCATATAATCACTACCTTATATATATATGTGAAGATTAATTTGGGGGTAGTTGAGGTGCTAAAGATTCATTTATGTAAAATAGAAATGAATCTAAATTCTTTAAATTAACAATATTATGTGTTTTTATATGTCATGTTTAATTGTCTACATATTATGCTTAGGTAAATTATATTTATATAATAATTAATATATTTATCGATTTAATCAATCAACATGTTCATATTCATTTTCATTTAAAATAGATTTTATTTTTAGGGAAAATAGTGAATTTATATTTTAAAGTATGTTAATTAGGGAATTATATCAAAAACTATTTCGTTAGGGAATTACATCTTAATGTTTAATTTTATTAAATTAAAATGTCCTCTACTTATAACGGAGTTAAATGTGTGTTGACTTAGCTGTTATGTGTTGATTTCGCAACGATGTAAAATTTTTAATTGTTTTAATAATATAACATGGCTATTAGAAATAAAAAATAAAAAACACACAATAGTTTTCATGAAGAGTTTCCTTACCAGTTTCTTCCGCTGCCAATTCCCCTAACATTAAGTAGTCGAATTTGTCCAATTCTTCTTTAATTTTGGTCCAGTCATCTCCAACACAATCTGCAATCCAGGTCCGACAAACTTAATTTTGATCAATCTCCATTTAGATAAGCTCACAAAACGGCAATTTTTTTTATTTATAAAAAAATACACATCATTGCAAATTTAATTCGTCACATATGGAGGATATTTTAATCTAACAAAACTAAACATTAAGACATAATTTTCTAACAAAAATATAATTTGGAATATAATTCTTTAATTAACCATACTTCGGAATATTATTTACGTTTTCCTTATTTTTAGCACCAATCCCAACTTATATCGATCCAATAAAACAAAATCCATAAAATATTCTAATAGAAGTGTGGGTTTTATATTATTACTAACTGAATAAATATTTAGAGCAATGTTAACCCATATAGTTACAAAAAAAAAAAACGTAAAAATAACTACAAGGATAACTAGCTGATAAAATTAAAGTCCAAAACCTTTGGGTTATAGTCTAACGCCTTATATAAATAAACCAATCAAAACCTTTTGGTATTATAGTTCTAATTTAATATTGTAAGTTAATTTTTATAAACTAAAATAATAACATAGTCCCGAAAATGATCAGTTAAAAGCATTCAATATTTTATATGTTTTATATGTTAATTAGAACTTCGATTCATTTTTTTTTACTATTCCAATTTATGATTTTAAGGGAGCAACCAATCTGTTCGACCTCAAATAATTCCAAATTGAAAAAATTTAAAAAAAAAAACTAATCTCAAATTATGTTGAATGAAGCGAAAATCAATATACATTTTGAAAGGCAAAAACTTGCGTTAGGCAGGCCTAAACGGTTTAGGCGGATTTTATCCTATCCAAATGGGTTGACCCATCCCAAATAGGATTTATTAATCTCAATTAGGGTATATTATATGGGTTTGGGTTAATGGATAAAACCCGCCTAAATCGTTTAGGTCTGCCTAACCTAAGACCTTCCATTTTCGAAATATGTGTAATGTAAACATATTCATATTAACGAGCCAAAAAAAAAAAAAAGAAAAAAAATACCTTTTTTTGGCTGGCTTTCCATCTTCAGTTGGAGTTGCAGTAAACGATGAAGTGTTGGACTAAACCTTCACCACTCAAAGAAGAAGAAAAACAATCAATAGTAGAAAATGATTTTAAACTCGATCGATCGTCCACACGCAGAAAAAAAAAAAAGAAATTTGGAACCAAACCAAAATTTATAGATGAAGTTTTTCTCTTTCTTCGTAGTGATGCATTTTATATTCATTGAAGATAGCTGGCAAACATCAATCAGATTTCTTTAGCACATGGGATATTAAATATTGGATTAATTTACAATTGTTTTTCTTGTTTGCATCGAATTGAGATAGATAAAATTATTCTTATGTGATATTGGTTTCATTTATCTTTATTTTTAGAGCTCAAGAACCAAGTGATTTTGAGTTCGATGAACATTTAGACAATTGTTAATTACGTTAAAATAAGAACACAATATTACTATACTTGAGTTTTACTAATAATATATTTAACAATTTCATATGTTCTTCCAAGGTGACTTAATAGTTGAGCAGATTATCAAATTGAAGCTTGACTAATTTTTTGATAGTCACATGAAAAAAAAAAAAGAACTTTGGTAGTGTAAATTAATAGTGCAAAGTTGAAGTGTTTTTAAAGTATCACAAAATGCATAAATTATTTAATTGTGCCTCAAAATTATTTATTTTTATCCCAATACAAACTTTGCACGTTCATCCCACGTGCATCGTGCACATTTTAAGGAATAAATCAAATTGTATCATGTGCTAAATAATTAATAGAGTAAAGATCTTAAATGGCAAATTTGACTAAACTAATTTAACATACATCCAGCATTATGCACACATTCAAAAAATAGTAGAAGTGATAAAAAATTGTTTTGTTGTGATTTGAAATTCCATTTATGTCCTTTTATGTATTATTTTCTATTTATGTTAATTTAATTCCCTGTATCTGAAAATGATATCAGAGATTATGTGTTTATTTTAAGAAATATTTGTATTTATTAGTAATAGGTACGTAATATTCTAATGAAGGAGACACCCACAAAAATGAATACCGACGAATGTCCAATATGCGGAAGTTTAAGGAGAGTCCTAAATTATTGCATAAAAGAAAATAAGAATCCCAAAAAAGCTAACTTACTAGGAAGAAAGGTTGAATCATACCATCATTACGGGAGTTATTTACGGATGGTGTGATGCAAGCCAAATCACTCTATGTCAACACTTCATTGAAAGTTATTCACAAGAAGTTCAAAGGTGGCATGGATATCCCTACAAGAAATTCTTAAATTTAGGACGGAACAAAAAACGGGTCGCCATTTAGCGACGGACTAACGATTTCGAACCGTCGCAAATCCATGACAATTTTTTTCTTTTTTTAATATGTATATTTTTTAAAACGTATAAAGATTGATAGTTGCATTTGGTCCAGTGGTAGCGCGCCCAGCATGCGCGCTGGAGGTATCGAGTTCGAATCCCCGCCGGCGAAGGGTCACAAAATTTATTGGTTGGACCGGCCTGGTTCGAAACGTTATGAACCGGTCATAAAATCTCAAATGTTTTTGAAGGAAATAAATTCGCAACGGATATTTTGGTCGCAAAATTTAGCGACGGAAAATTCCATCACAAATCCGTCTAAAATTTTAGCGACGTGACTCAATTTTCAATCGCCAATTTATGAGCGACCAATGTTTTTGCGACGGCCAAAATCCATTGCAAAACAGCAATTTGCGACGGATTTTTTGGTCGCAAATCAACAATTTTTTTGTACTGTATCACGAAGATATTCAAGCCCAATAAGAACAACATCAATGAAACCATCGATGATGGAACAAAAGTGTAAAGGGATGA
The DNA here is from genome assembly GCA_026898455.1 of Plectranthus barbatus. Taxonomy (NCBI): domain Eukaryota; kingdom Viridiplantae; phylum Streptophyta; class Magnoliopsida; order Lamiales; family Lamiaceae; genus Plectranthus; species Plectranthus barbatus. The sequence goes on from JAPKLW010002175.1 coordinate 61,698, forward strand.
TGCCCAAATTTAGCGAGATCGAGTGGATCTGAGGGAGATTCAAAAGATGGTACAAAACTACGGCAATAACATGCACGACGTACCACAAAAGGTAAGGAAAATTGCCTTACAACAAGATGAAATGTTTAATATTTTTTAAGACATTCAAAAGAGAATGCAAACACTGTAGTGACCCGGTGCCGGAGCAGAGTGTGATCACCGGTGTAGAGAAGCACGAACAATGAGCAGTTCCCGTAAGACTTCCATTAGTTTAGCGGTGGGTGACATGAATGAACCGGGCCCACACTGGAACGAGAGGGATTCTGAGGCTATATAGAAATGGGACTGTATAGCTGAGGAAAGTGATCGCTGTTAATTTAAACAGATTTATTATAATATAGCGATGCAAATAAAATTTATAACCCGAAGGTAGTCGAACCCACATGGATAGTGCGACGAAATTTTTTCATGTATTGGACACAATTTATCTATTCTTTGTCTGAGTAGAACCAAATTTTAAAAAGAGGTTTTGTTTTTCGAATCAGAAATAACTTTTGAAATAAAATTCAATAATAAAAAGCACAGATTCTAGGGAAATCAATCAATCCAATTCAACATGCATAAACAATCAATCCAAACCCAAAATATTTACATAGGTGGGAAATCTGATGTTTTGGAATTACCTTGGTTTAGAAATTAAAACCTAGATTACTAATGTGTGACTATCTGCTCTCGGTCTCAAGAACACAGCTCTAGTCAATCCTGATAAAGATGCAGATTAAAATCCTACAATTGATTCTTCCTTTTAAGACATAAAACAATTGTATTAAATTATATTTTGCTATTATTAATCATCTCCTCTCGGTCTCAAATTAATAACTATAAACATAATTCAATTTTCATCTCTCGATCCTTCAATTGAAAACAGATTTTAGATTGAAAACCATATAATTTGAACCAATTAATTAGGGTTTGGATTTAATTAAATTAAAGCATGTTGAAAATGATAGTGAAAACCCTAGAACCTGTTAATATTTCTACCCTATCATATTATAAACAAACTTTGAAATAAACATATTGAAGCTTACTTGATTCATAATGAAAACAGGAATTGAACTCTTCAATGTCTTGAATCCAAAGCAACAATTAAAGTAAAGAGTATTAGAAAATTAAAGTGTTTAAATGCTGAAAATTAAAGACTGAAAAATAAAAGTAAAGACATAAAAATACTGAAAAAGAGACAATGAAAGATGATTTTTCGACCTCCTTATGAATCTATTTATAGAGGAGGAATTTGATCTTCAAAAGGCAATGGGCTAAAATATCACAAGTCTCCAAACTGGGCATCTTTTCCTTTCCGGGCTTCTATGTCGATCGACACAACACGTGTTGATCGACACACGCACATATGTCGAGCTTTTCTTCTGCCTTCTCGATCGATACGGAGTATGTCAATTGACATACACACACATGTCGAGCCTTCTCTTCTGCTTAGTTTCTCGATCGACATCCGATCTTTGTGTCGTTCGACATGGGCCATGTCGGTCAACACAGCGGCAATGCTTCGGGTTTTTGGCACATCTAGCAACTCGGTCGACTTCATGTGTGTCAATCAAAGCAGCAACTTTGTGTAACTCGACTCTTTTCACCTTTTGCTCACTTTTAGCCTCAATTACCTACAAAACTTATCATGACAAGCATAATATCCCCTATAAACAGATCATGCTCGATTATTAACTAGAAACTAATGAAAATGTAAGAAACAAACAAGAAAATAATGTGATAAGTGAGGCAAAATACGAGCTTATCAACCCCCCTAAACAACTTGATTGTCCTGAATCAACAAAAAAATGAATCAATAGTTCAAGTAGAAGAGAAGTGCAATGCCTTAAATATTCATCACAATTAAACTCGTAAATCCACAAAACATCAACACTTTAGAAGAATTAGAAAATCTGTAAACCATGAAAGACTCACAAGGGAAGTGTTTCACTCATTCCATCAAGTGTTTAGGATAATATGAGATCACACAAGTCATGCAAATCAAGTTTACCATAGGCTTGAAAATATTCTAAATCTCCACTGCAAACATGTGCACACAAGTCTAAGATCATAAAGGACTTTATTCAAGGTTGTAATGTAGGCTTTTTAGTGAAAGGTAGGGAAATATATGACCAAGTGACTAAAATCAATTAAGTTGTACACCCTCAATCAATAAAAACCACAACTTATTGATATCCACCCTTCTCCTATAATATTCAAAACAACTCAAGGCTCTTTTATTTATTTATATTTTTTTCTTTTTCTTTTTTTTTCACATACCCTTTTATGCTCTAACAATTTTAATTATACATTTGAGCTTATAAGGATTAATAAACACACACACACTTTTTTTTCTTTTTTTTTCTAGAGCCCAACCTTTTTTATTGTTTTCACCCTTCTAATAATGTCTTATCTTCTCACAACTATTCCTCCCTTATTCACCACCTTCTCTCATAGACAAGAGAAAACCAGAACTTTTTCTTACTCACAGACAAGAAAGAAAATTAAAGGCTCAATGGGGCTGATTAGGGATAAAACATTCAAAGGGACACTGTATGAGATGAAGGTTAAACAAAGATGGTATAAAATCACTTCCTAAACCTGTGCACACTAGAAGTCTCGAAAAAGAAACAAAGCAAGTTTTAGATATACTCAATAAATACAGACACACTCAAAATCGAATTAAAAGCTCAAATTCTCACACTTGGGACAAATTTTCTTCCATAGTAAACATCAAATCATCCTCAAACATCATGCTAATGCAAGTTTTAAAACAAGTAATCATGCGGTTTTCTACATTCATAGGCATTCTCAACCACTATCACAATCAATGCATACTAAAGTCAATCAATTCAAATCTTGCATTCGCGCTAGGGTTATCTCATAGCTACGCAAATTTTCTCACTAAATCACAATTTTGTTCAAACAATGCAAACAATTACGCAAATTTTATTTTCTTAGGCATGAATTTAAACAACTAAAAAGCGATAATAAAAAGCAATAAATAGTTTCAACTCCTAGTCCTCCTCCCCCCAAACTTATCATCGAGAGAAACTGCCTCTTGGTAGCGATCTGGCTCTCCTGCATCTGTAAGCATCAAATACGCATTTGAAGAATACTTTGTAGATAGATGACGCTCTCTAGTGGATCTTATCAAAGGAGGTTCATTTGACAACTCTTCAACCTCTTCTTTGACTTGCTCACTCGGATTATTACCAATTGGAACTTCATCATTGACAGGACCATCATCCTACTCTGCTGGTGCTCCCCCATGATCAAGATTCACTGCAGGCAAAGGGATAGAAACCAAGTCAATCAAATCACCACTGTGCTTCTCTATCATCTCTACCTTATCAATATCTTTGATACCCTGGTCTTCCACAAACACAGCATCTCGGCTTCTGATAAGCTTCTTTTGAACTGGATCATAAAACCTATAGTCGAACTCATCAAAACCATAGCCAATGAACACACATGGCCTCGTCTTGACGTTGAGCTTAGACCGCTCATCTTTAGGATTATGAACAAAGGCCTTGCACCCAAAGACACGTAGATGATCATAAGAGATTGTTCAGAATCAAAACATCTCCCAAACCGAGATGAGTTGTTGCAGATGAAGCAGGGGAGTGGAGATTCAGACTTTGGGAGATGAGTTGTTGCAGATGAAGGCAAGGGAGTGGAGATTCACGACATCCAGAGACGGAGATAGAAAGAGAGCATAGAGAGAAGGTTTTAATTATAATTAGTGTAAATTATAATAATATTTTATGTGTTAATACATTTTTAAACATCCTTTTAACTTTCCGCATTGGTTATTATGCCATCTCCCTCCGTGGCTAATATAGAGGGACGAAGGGAGTAGTATATAACAAGTGCAAATATAATAATGAATGATGATTTCGCTGAAATAAATATGTTACATTTTATCTATCATATTCTGCATTATATACTGTAACTTCATGCATTATATTGTGCAATTGCTTTCATTATATAAGAATTCGTGTACTGTTACGAGAATTATGCATATTATATATGATATTAATTTTATTTTAAAGAAAAATTATATTACTTTCATATAATTCATATGTTATTGCTATATAATATATAACACATGCAAATATAATGATGAATGATGATTTTGCTGAAATGAACATGTTGCATTTTATCTATGTTATTCTGCATTATATACTATAACTTCATGCATTATATTGTGCAATTATATTTATTATATAACTTCATGCATTATATTGACCTCGACATGCATTATATACCTAGCAAACATTCATTATATACCTAACAAACCTGCATTATATAATATAGTAATATACATTTATATAAAATAATAAAAAAATACATAATTAAAAATAAGTAATATATGATCAACTTTTATAACAACAATGATATTATCTATAGTATGCAAAGATAATGAATTTTTTTTTTTTTATCTGAAAAAAGTTATTGCATTTTATCTATCATATTATGCATTATATAATATAGCTTCATGCATTATATTGTGCAATTCTATTCATTATATAAGAATTAGTGTACTGTTACGAGAATTATGCATATAATCACTAATTTTCATTTTTTACGATGATTTTTAAATCGAAACATATGCAATAGGGATTTCGTTTGAAAGATAATTAAATTACCTTTAATTTGATATAGGATACATTAGAAAATAATCTAAATCGAAGGAGATATGATCATTTAAAGATTTATGATGATTTTAGAGGAGAGAGAAAAAATATTACAAAATTACCCTTTAATGCATATTTTAATACACTATAATGCACACGGGATTCATTTAGTCTTGAGCGTTGGATCACCAATTGGATGACCAAGATTAGTTCTTATTTTCACATGATAAGAGGAGTTCTCATGTGATCACTCCCCTATATATATATAGAGAGAGAGAGATCATGTAAAAAAAAATCCTCATGTGAGAAAAAAGAATGAATCATGTCCATTAGATCTAAAAAAATCAATGGTTGATATTCAAACAAGCAACATGTAAAACACAATCAAGCAACAAAATAAGCAAGCAACAACTAAAACATAACCATGCAACGTTGCAATCAAGCAACGACCTGAATACAATAAAGCAACCTCATGAACAGAATCAAGCATCTTTCTCACTTTCTCACGTTAAGACCTTTCTCACCGGATCCGCTCCATATATATATATATATATATATATATATATATATATATATATATAGAGAGAGAGAGAGAGAGAGAGAGTTGCGTTCAAATCCGAACTATATGTCCTGAATGAACAATGACCATATATCCAGCCATTCATCTTAAAATTTGGACGTCCCATAATGTGCCACGTGTCATTTTTTAATTAATTTTATATTAAGTAAAGGATAATATAGGTATCACATATTTATATAAAACTGTTAGTTATGGAAATACCTAATTTTATGACAATTAAATATCTTTCCCCATAATTATTATATTTCATTCTCAATTAAATATCTTTCTCCTATAATTATTATTCAACGTTACATTTACTTTGCAGAAAACCTAATCTCCTACATCGCACTTCAACGCCCCCTCGCCGCCGCCATCTCCACCATCACCCAGCCCCTCGCAGCCCCCTTCCCCACCGTCACCCAGCCCATCTTGTGCGGATAATCTTCTGCTGAACCGCGGCCGTGAAATTTTTGTTCAGGTAAATTAGCTCTGGCTCTGTCTTCATTTTGTAGTTTGTTCGCTAGTTTTAATGAAATCAATCTGTGTTTTCTATCTGTATATTGGTGAATTGCTCGCAATTTTGTTGTTTAATTTGTCTGCGTATTGAATTGTTTGGCGGTTGATGACATGTATTGTTTGGTTTTTATTTGATTAGGTTTTGTGATCTGAAGTTTGATTACGATAGTGTATGATTAAGTATAAGAAAGTTCAAAATTGAAGAAGAATGAGGAGTGATAATGAGGAAGATAATGGTGAGACCATGCAGAGACTCCAATCATCATTTGGAACTTCATCATCTTCGCTTCATACGCATCAGCAGTCGTTTGAGGCAGAGGCGGAGGAGAAAAGGAGTGAGTGGGGCAATTTTTTTCCTCCCACTATTATCAGTCACTCCGACATGGGCTCTGTCATCCTTAAGATCAAATCATCCTTCTGCATAATTGTTTTTTTATTTTCTACATTGTGTGAACTCAGTTAATATGTAGCATTGTACGATGTTAATATTATCATTGTTATTTTAAATATGTGTCATTATTTTTGAATGAATGTTTCATTGTTCGAATTCCTGTTTAATGGATTGATAATTGTTTATTTATTTTCTACATTGTGTGAACTCAGTTAATATGTAGCATTGTACGTTATTTATATTATCATTGTTACCTGTATTAAATATCATTTTATTAAAATTATCGTTTTAATATTAATTGATTTATAATACACCTTTAAGATCCTTGTTATCTTTATTCAATATCATTGTACTAATAATTAAAATTGTTTGTGGAAGTTGACAGAATTACCTTACAGTGACACACAAAGCCATAAATAATGACACACAAAGGCATAAACAATAATAACGATTAACTTAAGATTATGGAATAAATCGTGGTATATTTTCTCTTTCCAATTTATATGATAATAATGAAAAAATCGTGGGGGATTTGATTTGGTAACTGAATCCGAAAAATCAGCATGTAGATTTAATTCCACTTCAATTTTTTCCCGTTTAGGACTAATTTGCCCTTTCAATGATAGAAGAAGCTAGCAACAATGATAAATGGCAACAGAAAATCTGGGACGTTTATTTTCGAAATTAAGGGCTGGATTTTGATCTCTGTTCATTCATGGACACATGTTTAGCCATGAAGAGTCATTTATTGTATTAATTAAATAGGAATGAATCTAAATTCTTTAAATTAAATTTGTTCACAATATTATGCTTTTTTTATTTATATGTTATGTTTAATTGTCTACATATTCTGCTTAGATAAATTATATTTATTTTTTAATAATTAATATATTTATCTGAATTACTCATTTAATTCATATTCTTTTTCATTTAAAATATATTTTACTTTTAGGGATAATCGTGAATTATATTCTAAAAATATGGTTAATTAGAGAATTATATTCCAAATTATTTCGTTAGGATCACATGGCTATTATTAGAATTTAAAAAACATAAATAAATTCTTCACCAGTGTCTTCCGCTACCAATTCCCCTAACATTAAGTAGTCGGATCTGCATTTAGATAAGCTCACAAAACGAAAAAAAAAAAAAAACATAACATAACATTGCCAAATAAGCACTTAACGGCCGACTCGTCATGTATTTAACTCTGTCATAACGGATGACATTTTAATCTAATAGAACTAAACATTAGAATATAATTCCCTAACGAAATTAGTTTGGAATATAATTCTTTAATCAACCATACTTTGGAATATAATTTCCATTTTTTTATTTATAGCACAATCCAACAAAACAAGATCTATAAAATATTCTAATAGAAGTGTGAGTTTTATATTATTACTAACTGAATAAATATTTAGAGCAATGTTCACCCACACAGCTACAACAAAAAACGTAAAAATAACTACAATGATAACTAAAACCATTCAATATTGTCTAATGCCTTATATAAGTAAAACCATCAAAACCTTTTGGAATTATAGTTCTAATTTAATATGTTAAGTTAATTTTTTTTTAAAAAAATAATAACACAGTCCCGAAAATGAGTTAAAAGCATTCAATATTTTATGTTAATTAGAACTTCGATTCATTTTTTTTACTATTCTTCAATTTATGATTTTAAGGGAGCAACGAATCAGTTCGATCTCAAATAATTCCAAATTGAAAAAAACTAATCTCAAATTATGTGTAACGAAGCAAAAATCAAGAATATATATTTTCCGTTATACATATATAAGTGTAATGTAAACATATTCATAATTGAAGAGCAAAAAAAAAATGAAAAATACATTTTTCTGGCTGACTTTCCATCTTCTTCAGTAGGAGTTGCAGTAAACGAGGAAGTGTTGGACTAAACCTTCACCGCTAAAATGAAGAAGAAGAAGAATCAAAAGCAGATAATGATTTTAACCAAACCAAAATTTAGATGAAATTTTCCTTGTGCTTCTTAGTGATGCATTTTATATTCATTGAAGATAGATGGCAAACATCAATCAGATTCCTTTAGCACATGGGATATTAAATATTGGATTAATTTAATTACAATTGTTTTTCTTGTTTGCATCGAATTGAGATAGATCGAAAAAATATTGTTAAGTGATATTGGTTTCATTAATCTTTATTTTTAAAGCTCAAGTGATTTTGTGTTCGATGAACATTTAGACAATTGTAGATTACATTAAAATAAAAACACAATAACTATACTTGAGTTTTACTTATAATATATTTAACAATTTCATTTATTCTTCCGAGGTGACTTAATAGATGAGCAGATTATCTAATTGAAGCTTGACAAATTTATTGATAGTCACATGAAAAAAAAAAAAAAGAAAGAAAAGAAAAGAAAAGAACTTTGGTAGTGTAAATTTATAGTGCGAAAATTGAAGTGTTTTTAAAGTATCAAAAAATGCATAAATTATTTAATTGTGCCTCAAAATTATTTATTTTTATCCCAATACAAACTTTGCACGTTCATCCCACGTGCATCGTGCTCATTTTAAGGAATAAATTCAAATTGTATCATGTGCAAATTAATTAATAGAGTAAACATCTTAAATGTCAAATTTTACTAAACTAATTTAACATATAGCAAGCCTTAGCTCACATTCAAAAAATAGCAAAAGTGACAAACATTTGTTTTGTTGTGATTTGAAATTCCATTTATGTCCTTTTATGTATTCTTTTCTATTTATCTTGATTTAATTTCATGTATCCAAAAATGGTATTAGAGCCTATGGTTTATTTTAAGAAATATTTGTATTTATTAGTAATAAGTACGTAATATTCTAATGGAGGAGACACCCACAAAAATGAATATAGACAAATGTCTGAGATGCACAAGTTTCAGGAGAGTCGTGGAATTATTGCATGAAAGAAAACAAGATTGCATGAAAGAAAACAAGATTCCCAGAAAAAGGCTTACTTATCGGGAAGAAAGGTTAAACCATACCATCATTACGAAAGTTATTTACGGATGGTGTGATGCAAACAAAACCACTCTATGTCAACATTTCATAGAAAGTTATTCACAAGAAGTTCAAAGGTGGCACGAACATCGCGAAGATATTCAAGCCCAACAAGAACAACATCAACGAAACCATCGATGATGGAACAAAAAGTGCAAAGGGATGATGCCCAGATTTAGCGAGATCAAGCCAGACTCATCCAAACTCTCGATGGATCTAAGGGTGATTCAAAAGATGGTACAAAATTACGACAATAGCATGCATGGCGTACCAAAAAATGTAAGGCCAATTGCCTTACAACAAGATGAAGTGTTTAATATTTTGTTAGACATTCAAAAGAGAATGCAAACATTAGAACAATCTCAAGCTAGTTTTAGTAGAAGAAAGCCGATAGACTTTGGCAAAGTTAAAATCATAGCCAAAGTTAAAGAAGAACCAAAGCTGACAAACGTAGATAAACTTTGTTAGTTGTTAAGAACTATCGAAGAATGACATCCTTTGATAGAATACAACTGGAAGATCTACTAGAATTGACAAAATCTTTTGCCAATTTGAACATGGTGGATCTAAGGATGAATGTTGCAAACGGTGCACTCTTTCCTCATAGAGAACAAGTCCCACTCATACAACAGGTGCCACTAGGGGGAGATCCCATTCAACAGCAGATGCAAAAGCTGAGACAACAAGCACCGCTTGTACAACAGGTGCCACAAAGAAGAAATCCCTGAACCACAAGATGTAACAAGACTTCTATGTGGGAGAAGGATATTGGATGGAGAGGCCAAACATCAATAATCTCAAAGGAACTAGGGTACGAAAACAAATCCCAAAGTTCCAAGATACGCCTCTAGAGAAAACAAGCTTAGATCCAATTCATCCATATGATCTAATGCTGGATCTCGATGATGTCAACTTCAATTAGATAGAAAAGGCCATAGATGATTGGTCTTCATATATGAGAATTGCAGCGGGAACCCTGGAGCTGGATAAAGAATGATTCATCAAATTGTTGGAGATGAGTCTGCTAGGAGTTGCCAAGAAGATGTGAGTGTAACACCCCGTGTATTATTTAACCCTGTAACCATTATCTGGATTTTATGAAGAGAAAATTTACAATCGAGTAGCATTCCAGTATTATTGATTTATGATTGGGAATTTTAATGACTATATTGAGTTTACTATTATTAATCTTGAAGGTATTTCCAAGGTTTAATTGTTATTGAGATGGAATAATTCATAGATTATGAATTATGGAATTTATGGGAATCTTTATACTAGAGTTTTAATGGGATTTTGGTTGGAATAAGTATTATACACTAGTATTTTGTGTATAATTGTTGAGAGTATTGATAAGCTCATTTTTATACTCACTTATCTATATTTTTCTCCATTG
>JAPKLW010002175.1:87249-110292 GCA_026898455.1 Plectranthus barbatus
AAGAGTGGACGTAGAGCTTACGCTCGAACCACTATAATTCTTTGTGTTATTTTATTTTCTGTTAGTTATTTGTGTCTGCAATCGCTTTAATTCACAACAAATTGGTGCGGTGAACGTGGAGGAGGAAGGATTGCGATGGGTTCAGCCAAGTTCGAGGTGGAGCACTTCACGGGATCGAATGATTTTGGTTTGTGGAAGTTGAAGATGCAAGCGCTGTTTGTGAAGCAAGGCTTGGACGGTGCCTTGAAGGGAAGGGCTGGGTTACCCGACACGATGACAGAGCAACAGAAGAAAGATACACTGGCAAAGCCGCACAGTGCGCTGATTCTGAGTCTCGGAGATACGGTGCTGAGGAAGGTGTCGAAGTAGAAGACGGCAGAGGAAATATGGACCAAACTTGAATCCCTATATATGACAAAATCCCTGGCGAATCGGCTCTATCTTAAACAAGCTCTATATTCGCTTAAGATGCAAGAGGGGAAACCGATCAATGAGCAGCTCGACCAGTTCAATAAGTTGATCCTTGATCTGGCAAATATCGATGTGGCGGTAGGTGATGAGGATCAAGCGTTGATGTTGTTGAGTTCGCTGCCAAAGAGCTATTTGAATTTCAAGGAAGCCTTACTTTATGGAAGAGAGTCATTGACTCTGGATGAGGTTCAATCTGCGCTGAGTTCGAAGGAGCTGAATGAGAAGAACGAGGAGCGCGAGAACTCTCATGGAGAAGGACTGGTGGCTCGAGTGGCTCATGTAGCTCGAGGGAGACCTGAGAGGAGGAGTTCAAACAAGAATAGAAGGAACTCCAGGTCTAGGTCGAAAACCAGTTCGAAGGTGAGGTGCTACCTCTGCCAGAAGGAGGGACACATTAAAAGAGAGTGCCCGGAGAGGTCGAAGAAGCTCGAGCAACAAGCGGATGTAGCTCTAGTTGATGATGAATATGACCCTAGAGAGGCACTTGTGATTTCGAAGGACAGCTCGGAAAAGGAGTGGATCTTGGATTCAGGTTGTACATTCCACATGACACCAAATAAGACGTGGCTCGAGGGGTTCGAGGAGGTCGAGAACTCCAGTGTTCTACTGGGGAACAACAAGCCATGCAAGGTGGTTGGAATGGGATCAGTGAGAATAAAGATGCATGATAATATAGAAAGAGTACTTCGAGGTGTAAGGTATGTTCCGGAGCTTAAGAGGAACTTGATTTCTCTGGGGATGCTTGATGAACTGGATTACACGATCAAGATGGAAGCTGGGACCTTGAAGGTATGCAAAGGATCCTTGGTCTTGATGAAAAGAGCTCGAAGGAATGGTGTTTACACTCTGATGGGAAGCACGGTGATCGGTGTAGCTTCGATTGTGACTATTGACAAGTCAGTATTGTGGCACATGAGACTAGGTCACGTTAGTGAGAAGGGTCTACAGGAGTTATCGAAGCAAGATCTGCTGCTCGGGGACAAAATTAGAGAGCTCGAATTTTTTGAGAACTGCATCTATGGGAAGTCTCACCGGGTGAAGTTCGGAGTAGGTCGACAGAGAGCTCGAGGAACTCTGGACTACATCCACTCAAATCTGTGGGGACCTTCAAGAACCAGTTCGAATGGAGGTTCTAGGTACTTCATGAGCCTCATTGATGATCACTCAAGGAATGTGTGGGTCTACATCTTGAAGAACAAGAGTGATGCTCTAGAGACCTTCAAGAAGTGGAAGGTGCTAATCGAAAATCAGACTGGAAGGAAGGTAAAGAGGTTGAGAACTGATAACGGCCTTGAATATTACTCGAAGTAGTTCGAGAGGTACTGTTCTAAGCAGGGTATTGTGAGACACAAAACAGTGGTAGGGACACCTCAGCAGAATGGATTGGCGGAGAGGTACAATCGGACATTGCTGGAAAGAACGAGGTGCATGCTGTTTAGTGCGAAGTTACCTAAGTCGTTCTGGGCAGAAGCAGTGACTACTACAACTTATTTGATCAATCGGTGCCCCTCGACTGCACTAGGTTTCAAGACACATAAAGAAGTATGGTCTGGTCATCCTCCAGATTTCAGCAACCTTAGAGCCTTTGGTTGCTTGGCTTATGCGAATATCAAAGGAGATAAGCTTGGGAGGAGGGCATTAAAATGCATATTTATTGGGTACTTAGAAGGAGTAAAAGGGTACAAGTTATGGTGTCTTGAGCCGGATATGAAGAAGTGCATCATTAGCAGGGATGTGGTGTTCAAGGAGGAGCTGGTAGGAGACCTGGTGAGGAGTGCCGATGAACAGAGAACTGCTTTAGAAGAATAGTTCGACAAGGTCCATGAGTTCGAAAAGGTCGAAGGCAGTAGAACAGATGCTGAGATTGAGGTGGAGCAGGCCGGTGGGTCTAGCAGTTCATCTCAAGAGGATGTGGAGGATCTAAGTGGTTCGAATGTACTTCGAAGTAGTTCGAATGAACTTCGAAGTGGGTCTAATACACTTTAAGAATATAATCTTACGAGAGATCGGGAAAGAAGGCAGATTAGACCTCCCACTAGATTCGGATATGCTGATGTAGTAGCATATGCTTTCGTTATGGCGGAAGAGGTAGAGCTCGATGATACTGAGCTGAAGAGCTATACCGAGGCCATAAGTTGTAAAGAGAGGCTCAAGTAGATCGAAGCCATGAAGGAGGAGATGGACTCCTTGAGGAAGAATAACACCTGGGTGCTGGTGAACAAGCCGAAGGAGAAGCAATCGATAGTTAGCTGTAAGTGGATCTATAAGAAGAAACAGGAGGTCTCTGGGGTTAGATTCAAGGCTAGACTAGTTGCTCGAGGCTTCACGCAACAGGAAGGTGTGGATTATGGCGAGGTGTTTGCGCCAGTGGTGAAACAAAGGTCTATAAGGCTGATCTTGTCGCTGGTTGCTCGGTATGACATGGAGTTAGAGCAGCTGGATGTGAAGACCGCATTTCTGTATGGAGAGCTGGAGGAAAGGATCCTGATGACTCAACCCTAGGGCTTCGAGGAAGCTAGTAGTGAGGAGAAGGTGTGCCTTCTGAAGAAGTCGCTGTATGGATTGAAACAGTCTCCAAGGCAGTGGAATAGGCAATTCGACAAGTTTATGATTCAGCAGGACTTTGTTCGATGCAAACACGACCCATGTGTTTATTTTCGAGGTGAAGATATGGAGACTCGAATTTATCTACTGCTGTATGTAAATGATATACTGATTGCGAGTCGAGATAAGCAAGGGATAGGCGAACTGAAGAATGCTTTGAGTCAGGAGTTCGAGATGAAAGATCTCGATTGTGCTCGACAAATTCTGGGAATGGAGATAGTTCGAGACAGAGTTCATAAGAGACTCACTTTATCTCAGGAAGGTTACTTGATGAAGGTTCTTGAGAAGTATGGGATGAAGGATGTAAAGCCTGTTCTAACTCCGTTAGCAGCTCATTTCAAGTTGAGTGCTGCAGGAGAACTCGATGATGAAGAGCAGAGGTTCATGAGAGGTGTTCCTTATGCGAGCATTGCTGGTTCGCTGATGTATGCCATGGTCTGTACGAGACCGGATCTTGCTTATGCACTCAGCATGATTAGTAGGTTTATGGCAGAACCTAGGAAAGAGCATTGGGCAGCTCTAAAGTGGGTCCTCAGGTATGTTCGAGGTACAGTTGGGAAGAGTCTGGTCTTCGAGAATAGTGGGTCTAGTTCTAAGGTCCCAGTCGTAGGGTTTGTGGACTCAGATTTTGCAGGGTGTATGGATACGAGGAAGTCTTTGACAGGGTTTGTGTTCACATCGTATGGATCTGCTATTAGTTGGAGAGCTAGTCTACAGAGGGTAGTTGTCTTATCTTCGACGGAGGCGGAGTACATTGCCTTGACCGAAGCGATTAAGGAAGGTCTGTGATTGCTCGGATTCATGAATGAATTGGGGATTGATCAAGGGAAGATGAAGATCTCCTGTGATAATCAAGGTGCTTTGCAACTGGCGAAGAATGATGTTCATCATGAGAGAACTAAGCACATAGATGTGAAGTTCCATTTTATTAGAGATGTGGTGGCAGCCGGAGAGGTAGAGCTGCACAAGGTCCATACCCTCGATAGTCCTGCGGATATGATTACGAAGCCAGTTCCCAGTACTAAGTTTGAGTACTGCTTGGAACTGATCAAACTGTTGAGGTCGAACTGAAGAGGAGGTACCAAGCCACGGTGATATTGAGCCTAAGGTGGAGAATTGTTGAAGTGTAGTCTCAATATCTAGCTCGAAGAGGAGTTTGCTAGTGGGTCTATGAGACTGGATCAACATAACTGCAGTTCGACAAGTCTGGGTCGATTGTAGATCGGCAGGAGTAGTTCGACGCAAGCAGGTCGACGGGAGTAGTTCGACAGGACTGTGAGTCATCACAGTGGGTCGATGAAAGCAGTTCGAAGTCAGAGCAGGTCTAACTGGAGAACTGCGAGAGCTGCTGGATATGGAAAAGATATGGTGTATCTAGTTTCCTAGTTTGGCGAGATTTAGCCATATCCTTTAGGATCTAGATAGGTATTAATCTATATTAAATAGATTAGGATATATATAATATCTTTACCATATCAGAGTAGATTTTCCTTATGTATCTAGGAATCTCTACCTATAAATACCCCTACTCCCCATCAATTAGGGTCGTCACATATTTTGTATTCTCTCCACCATAATAAAATTATCACCGTGAGGCTTGGACGTAGAGCTTACGCTCGAACCACTATAATTCTTTGTGTCGTTTTATTTTCTGTTAGTTATTTGTGTCTGCAATCGCTTCAATTCACAACATATTTATAATTAAATCAAATGTTAATATGATATCACATATATATACCATATAAACAATTCAATAATTTATGCTGTATATATTATCATATAACTTTATGGTTTAAACAATTTCATTTATTTTTCTATATATAAAATATTAAAAAAAATATATTTTAATACAAATAATTAAAATTCTCACGTATGGCGTGAGTGCAATACTAGTTGTATTACATAATTAATTATGTCGACATTGATGATTTAATTATGAATTATAATATGTATGGAAACATCAAGATTTAAGAGGTGCCAATTCCAGTGAATATGTTGCAGGCCATCAACCACTCCATCTTCCCAATCAATGAATTATACATAAAAATCACCTCGTACTTCAAAAGATCATAAAGTGCTTTTCATGCTCTTTCGTTCAAGATGTCTTAAGATGCACAAATATGAACAACAAATACAAAATAATTAAATCAAATTTTTAAAAAGTATTGTAAAGGATGTAGAAATGCCATAATTCATATAAAAGTAATTGTAACCAAACCAATATTTATAGAGAAGTAATACAACCAGCCAACTACATCAGGTGCATGGAATGCATGCGGTTATGTGCAAGCAATCCATCCATTGGAACAATCTTCGAATCTTCATTAATTTGTGCTCGGCTTCTTCAACAACAATATTCCCTTCAAAGGAAATTTAAATCTCAACACTAAATTGCAAAGTACGTAATTAATTAGTATATCAAAATTGCAAAGAAATAAAAACATACCCGACTCTTTGGCCTTAGTTGCAATGTTCTTAGTCGCCACGATGTTCAACTCCAAATTATTCTTTGTAATAATATCTTCTGGGAGGCTCTGTAAATACGGGCAGCTTGTGACTTCCAACTTATTGAGCCACGTCAGTGCACCTTGTGCAACTCTCAAACTTCTTAGATGCCACAACTCTCCGATGCACAGGTGTCGGAGTTTGGGACACCCGCCCTTGGAGATCATCATTTCTTGACCAGTGTATGCGTTCTGCAGTTTCAAGTAATGTAATTCCGGGAGTTTCTCAAGTGTTGGCATGGGGTCTTCATCAATACAGCTATTCACCAATACTAGGTAAGAAAGATATGGAGGGAAATTCTCATGACTTGGTAGCTTCGTAATGAATCCATCTAGTTTCAGTATCCTGAGACTGCGTAAAACACCAAGCTTGTCCAATGAAGGCATGCTTCTGAAACGAGACCCTCTTAACTTAAGGCTTGTCAGACTCACCAATGCTGCCAATGATTCGAAGAGCGTGCTTGCATCTAGTCCTTCATGCATCTCCATTATGCCTAGTTTCCATAGACTCGTCATCATTTGCAAGCTCGACGCCTCGAATGCAAGCCAATTATCAACTGAGATGTAAATTAGGGTCCGCAGATTCTTCAGAGCCTCTTTTCTCAAAGGCTTCATGAAAAATATGTCAGACATGTAGAGGTGAACAAGGGCATCCATTTTCCATATAATATCCGACACTTTCACCATAAAATTAAGTGCTATGTCGAGAACCTCAAGCTTTTTCAAGCAGCTCAATGAGCTAGGGAGCTCTTGTATGTAATTGTTTCTCAATCCCAAGTATCTTAACTCGATCAATTCACCAATAGCTTCGGGTAGGAACTTCAATCCAAAACCCTCAAATTCAAGGACCCTGAGCATCTCGAACCTCTTCCAATATGGTGGACTAGTATCGAGGCAGCCTCCTCCATTGAAGGAAACACAAGTGAGTCGTTCATTTCGATCTATTGAGCAGTTGAACCCCTTTCTGCTACAATACACAATGCCATAAGAAGCTCCCTCGTCTCCTTCATTTATTTTCTTTACGGATAGCTTATGAAAAATCGCTCCCACGTGATAATTTTTTATATCATCATATTTGTCCTTGTTCTTGACTTCAAGAATGTAGTGTTGAATAAAACCATGTACAATAACTTCATAATCTAGTTCCGGCCGTGACACCCCTAATGCTCCACTTGCCATCCATGTTTCTAGCAGTCTTTGTGCTATTATAGTAGTGCCTTGTTTAAAGAAGCCTAGATGTAGGAAAAGTGACTTATAGTCTGGATTCAGATTTTGGTAAACACTCGAATCTATTGCCTCTAATGATGCTCTCAATTTTAAATCTTTTGATCCCACAACTTCTTCCCATGGAGTCCCGAGTCCTCGCATTGCTAACCACTCCATTGCCACCTCTTTTACTACAAATGGTAAACCTCCACTGTGTTTCATCAACATTATTTTCCCACTTCTCACCACATGCTTTGGGAATTGGTTGTGGTCGTTGCTGGGGAACATGGTATTGAGTAATAATTGCCAACTCTTATCGACATCGAGAGGTTTCATGTTGTGAAGATTATAAACAAAAAATGATTTAATCATAGTGCGACATGTGAGCAGTAGCATGCTTCGTCCTTTGTCTGGTTACACAAGAACAATATAACATTAAAAAAATAATGTATATACAAAACTTGGAATTGAAATTATTAGACTAGGCTGCATGTTTTAGTTCATCAATGTATATAGATGTATGTATGTGATAAGTTCATATTGTCAAAATATCTATAGCTTTAATTTGTAGGTTTGTTTTATTAGAAATTATCATTGTTTTATTGTTTTTATTTGCAAAAGTATGTTTGAGTATGTGTTATGCTTTTGGTGGTGAAGTTTTGTAGGTTTTCGTGAGTCGAAACGAGTGGAAAAGGCAAAGAAAGATCAATCTTGGATTTTATCTTTGTGACGGTCAACACGACTCAAGTCGGGTGACATGGTGTAACGCCCCGGCCCCACAGCCCGAACGAGCTCACCCAAGGTCGGCCACGTTACCAACTAATGATCTGAATCGGCTTATAGACTGATGACTAACCCCATAGACCAAAAGAAGTCATTCCCAGCGTGCTTTGTCCTCACTCACACGCACCCTGAGAAGTTCCCAGGGTCACCCATCTTAGTTCTATCACAGGTTAAGCACGCTTAACTTTGGGACTTTTCTAGAATGAGTGCCGGAAAAGATGATGCACCATTTTGATATAAGTGGCACCTATCAAATCTTTTAAGCTCTCCTCAGCTGTACAGTCCCATAATTGTATAGCCTCAGAATCCCTCTCATTCAGGTGTGGGCCCGGTTCATTCATGTCACCCTCCACTCAACTAATGGAAGTCTTACGGGAGCCGTTCATTGTCTGTACTTTTCTGCACCGGCAATCACTCTCTGCTCCAGCACTGTGTCACTATACATGGAGGTCGACACAGACATGCCATGAGGAACTTAAGAACGAAGTCTCTGTGATGGTTGGGTCGACACGGGAAGCGTGTCAGTCGAACAAATTAGTTCCTTTTGAGTTTTTTAACACTGTATTCACTTACTATATCTCAATGTATCCCACCACTAGTATATATATATATTCCTATAGGCTTTAGGATTAAAGATTAATATTCACATATTAGCATACAATACACTTTATAGAGTTTTGCAATCTAGTTTTCGCTTTTATTTTGCTTTGAAGTTGTAAAAGAATAAGAGCTCAGACTTCACAAACGTGGACTCGAATCTTCTATATATCTTCTCTTTTATTTATTTAATGCAATTTAATTCCATATTTTTTTTATGATTATGTCATTTATTTTCATAGTTTTGAGTAGCTAAATTGTTTGGATATTTTAGGATTCTAATAACTATGTTTGATGTAAGCACAAGTTTAATTCATTTTAATTCTCAATCTGAATTAAATTGCTAGTTATTAAAGAATGAGAGAAGATAACTAATAGCAGGAATAAATTGAATAGGATTGGTTCAAGATTATCTAACCTCGTATTTTAGATTAAGAGTTTTTGTAGCTCATCTATTTGAGTTTTATACGCTTTAATTTATTCTATATATACACATATATAGTGGAAATTTATGTATTATGTAGTGTTATTCATCAATTCAAACAATATATTTATATAAAAACGATCAATCTATTATATGCAATAAGGTAAAGATAACCAATATATTCTAAGCAATAAACAAATTAATTAAAACCATATAATCACTACCCTATGCTATATATATTCTATAATAATAACACTTTAAAATGTTAAAAAGAACCTTCTCACTTGATTCACGGTCCATATAATCACTACCCTATGCTAACTATTCTATCATAATATATTTTCGTGATTAAATTTCAGATTTGATTATTAAAATTGAATAATTTAATACCATAATCTGTATTATAAAATTTTGATTTTTTTTTAAAAAATCAATTAGAGTATATTGTATTATATATAATTTTTATATTCATAATAACAATTATTAAAACTAGTAATCGAGGCAGAGAAACACCATATGGAACAGAGGATTTGATTGGAAAAGCATACCTGCGCCTTGAAGAGAATCAATGACAGATTGAAATGAATAGAGTCCACAAAGATCGTCAAGAACTATGAAGCATCGCTGATCCCGCAGTTGCTGAATAACCCGGTTTCGGATCTCTTTGCGGTCCATTTGAGCCGCGCCGTGGTGATCGACGTCCGCCACCTGCCGTAACAAATTCACAAGCAACTCTTTCTCACTCAGAATCTCCCTACAACTCACCCAAACACGGCGGTTGAACTTGTCAACCACATCAGCATGGTTGTACAACTGTCTAGCAAGAGCCGTTTTCCCTGAACCAACAATGCCCTGAATGCATGCAACGAAATGATGCTGCTGCTGTTCCACAATATTTAGTTTGTGCAGCAATTCCTCCACATCTTCCTCAAACCCCACGATATCTCCATCGTCTTCGTGTGAGCCCTTTCCTGATTCGCGCAATCGTTTGTTTGTTTCTGTGAGCATCGACCAGAGTGATGGCATTTTATCACTGCAGTTTTGAGTTTTGACAATCTCGACGATCTCAGATATCAGACAGCTCAGCCTACAGCTCCCATCTTCCAATCTCTTCTCTTTCATCAAGCTTACCATCAATCTCATCTCATTCACTATCTCCTCCTTTTTATCAACTGGTAAGCTGCCAATCTTTTCTATCTCGGACATGATCATGGCCTCGGCCTCGGCCATAGTTATGGGACCTCCAATGTCTTCAATAATCAAATTACATCATTACTCATTCAGTTTGCATTATTGTACAATACTATTTTTTAATTATGTTTTATCCTTCTCAACACTTAAATTTAACGATAACAATGTATATTGTTTACGCTTATAGTGCAATTTTTATTTATTTAAGCATTGTTTGTTTGTGATACCATTTATATTTATTTTCTTTCACATAGATCAATCTTTTAACTCTTTGGAATGCATAATCTCCCTCCAAATTGAGGGGATGTAATAGTATTCATTCAAAGAAAAAATATATTAATTAGCACGCCAAACTTCAAAAAATAAGAAATGTTATTATATATTACCTCCGTGCCGGTCCCATGCATGCGAATTGTAATACTTTTTTTCGGCACGGGAATTAAGGACGTCAGTGTAAGTGAAATTAATATTTTATTGTTGAGTGTGAAAAAATTATCATTTTTAGAAATATAACAATTCGGTTGGAACGACCCAATTTGATAAGTGTAACAATTCGGATGGAACGGAGTGAGTGAAGCAAAAATCTACCTAGGTGGTGGCTTTGCACGGTCTTTTAGTTGTGTGGGACTAGGCAATTGAATAGGGGTATTGCGTGGAAATGTTTGATTTTTATTTAAAATTTACAATTTTCACCATATATAATACTCCCGCCGTCCCATTAAATTAGTCCCTTTTGGTTTCGGCACAGTAACCAATATTTGTGAGTGTAGTGGAATTAATATTTTATTGATGTGAGGAGATTTTTTTTCATTTTAGGAAATTGGACTAATCTGGCGGGACAGACGAAAATGAAAAAAAAAAGGACTAATCTGGCAGGACGGAGGGAGTATATCGAATTAGAAAAATATATAAAATAGTAAAATAAATAATAAATCTGAAAACCTAATTATTCTACTCAATTCTCAAATTGTGATTGTTGCTTTCGAAGATATTTATTTATATACGTATATTAAAGTATTTATAAAATATTAACATGAAAATAATAAATTTGAAAACCTAGTTATTCGGACTTTGAAGATGTTCGGACTTTTATTTTGATAATTGTTTTGGTTTGTTGCTTGATTTGAACTTTGAAATATTTTAATATTTGTATTGATAGTATTTTGTTGCTTTGTTGGATACTTAGTAATTACATATTTTAACTTTGAAATATTTATTTAGGATATTTAGACAAATGTTAAACTATTTTTACTCGTGAGAATGCTTAAATATTTTAAATATATGAAAAATTGATAAAACATGTTAATCCCTCGAACTAGTCCTCCTTGAGCGCCCAACTAACATCTAGTACTCCCTCCGTCCCGGCTGAATTGTCCCGGTTTGACCGGGCACAATAACCAAGGGGTGTGAGTGTAAAGTAAGTTGAGTGAAATCAATATTTTATTGTTGAGTGTGAAAAAGTTACCTTTTTAAGTAATGGGACAATTGAGGTGGGATGAACGAAAAAGGAAAGTGGGATAATTGAGGTGGGACGGAGGGAGTATTATATTTACTGCCACCACCTCAACCTCTACGGCCACCTAAGCCTCTGACGGATGGTCCAATCAGACCGCAGCTCCACACCATGTGCGCAGGTCGTTGAATTCAATGAATCATATTAGTTTTTCCACTTCTTTAATTTTACCCATTTCTTCTTCTGATTTATATAATCTTATTTAGTGAATGGTTTTGCAACTTTTTATTCGACTTCAACACATTCTTTTATACATATCAGCACTTTCTCCCTCGTCTGACTTCAAAATTAATTGAG
The DNA here is from genome assembly GCA_026898455.1 of Plectranthus barbatus. Lineage (NCBI taxonomy): Eukaryota > Viridiplantae > Streptophyta > Magnoliopsida > Lamiales > Lamiaceae > Plectranthus > Plectranthus barbatus. The sequence continues at coordinate 98,840 of JAPKLW010002175.1, forward strand.
GGATCTAAATCTAATACTAAGAGAATCCGTACATGCTAGGCCCTAGCCAAGTGGTCCGACTAAAAGCTAACGAGATTTGCAATCATGCTTGCAGTTGAACAGATGTAAATTAGTGAAAAATATAATTGGATATATGTAAGAAAACATACCTATTTCTGTCATTGTTTCTCAATCTCGGATTTCGATCTTGTATTTGAGTTGCTGTGAATGATACTGTGTTGGCTTGAACCTAAAACTACTCTGCACAAAGAAGAAAGAGAAAGCAGATGAAATGATTTTGAAATTACTAGAGCAATCCAAATTCTAAATGAAGGTGGAGTTGATTTCTTGTTTTCGATGCATTTTATTCCATTGTTTAATTGAAGGCAGTTGGCAAGGATTAATCAATTTGCTTTTGCGTGTGAAATTTCATTTAACAGTAAGAAAATTAATTTACAATTGGCAACCATCCATAGTTTAACAATTTCTTTTTCATGTGGGGATTTTCAATGGATGGTGAGAGATTTATACACTTCGTCTTTATATAAAAAATGCAAGTGACGATTTTTAATTACATTACATAAGCGGTATGAAATCATTAAATCATTTCTAATTTTATTATGGATTGTCGATGAAGAATAGACCGAACATAAAATTAATATATTCAAAATAAACTTCGTCCCTACTATGACCCAGAGTAATTGAATCACAATTAAAATCAATTTCGGTTACTTCATAATCCTCCATCCATAATTAGAACATGATGAATTGATGGAATTTTTGATTGATCTTGATTTACGATGTTGTTGATCACTCAAAAGAGGTCGCAGAGCGGCAAAAACTTCCAGTCGCTCAACAATAAAAGTATATCTCAAAAAATAAAAAACAATAAAAGTATTAAAGATGGAAAATAGTCCAGTGCTCTTCATTTATGATGTCTTAAGAATGTGCATAAAATCAAGAAATATGAACAACAAATATAATTAAATTGCATTCTAAAATGTAATTTAAAGGGTGTATAATTGCATAATTTAGTTAAAAGTGTATTAAGAGAATTGTTTCAGCTTATTTCTCACTGAGCATATAAAGGGTTGCAATGCAACCAATATTTATAGAGAAGTAATACAATAAACTTAGGGATGCTAATCGGGTTAGTGTTTGGTTTCGTTGATTTTCATCTAATGAACGCAACGGAATAAATTATCAACGAACAGATCTAGATTTATAATTAATATCATGCGTAGAGATTCAACGTGAACAAATAGGAAAAACTTACAGTTTCTTCCGTAGAACACAAGCGATTCTGACCTGTCTTGCAGCACAAATCCACTACTAAAGGTATCCACGTGTCGAGTCAATCAGCTGCAGAATCCAATTCACGGTGTATATTCAAACCAGGAACGCTAGGAATTCCCAGATAGAAATATGGAGGCGTAGAACTCAAAACCTTAGGTTTTGTGTATTTGATTTGAACTGCGTAGGAAACAAATTATTTTTCACTATTCTTTTCGAAATAACGTGTCTCTTATTAATAAATAAGAAGAGAATCTCAAATCTTATCCGATAAGATTTGGCCATATTTATGTCCATATCAGTTCCAATAATTAATAATTTAATTATTAATATATTACCAAATAGATATTAATCCAATTAATATATTATATACTAATCTTATTAGTATATCAATCTACAAGATATATTAATCTAATTAATATATCTAATATTAATCTAATTAGTACAAAATCTTAGTCCATATCTTTCGATCACCCACTTGGACTACGATTTTGATTTCAAAAATCATGCACCATCTTTACACCCTTAATCTGATCAATCCAACACTTATAGTGTGACCCTATAGGCCTCCATTACCAACGATAATCAAATTAAAGTCTACACAAAACTCCTAGACTGCGTTGTGTAGCGAACTTGATATATGGAGATCGTTTACATGAACTTAGTAAACTTAACATTTCGTAAAATTTATATAACATCCCTTCATTCGCGAACCACTCAATTAAGCCTAGAATTTGCCATGTGTCTATCCCAATAGCTTAATTAATTTATCTCATCTTTACTAGATGACTCATATTGATCATATTCAATTAATATAATTGAATATATCTATTTCACTGGCCAGTGACTTAGCGGTCAAATAATATAGAGAATTTGAGTGTTCTTCTCGAAGTCTAATCGATCAATGAATCTCATCTTGGCTCAACTACCATTTTCATCCACATTATGATGTACCCAACACAAGCCTTATCTACCCCTTTATTGGTGTGCAAGCATTGTACTTGGTCAAAACACACCACTTTGTAAATAAAATGAGTATTGACCTCAGGTCTAAGGACCGTTATATACTCCACTTACCAATAAACCATAGACACGCAAAACAAATGGTTTAGAGGTAGGGTATACCAATACTCTCCAAAGTATCCATGTGTCCATCACAAACATCAAATATTTTGCAGTTGTGAGATCAACTACATTCTCTTAGAATGTGATGCAGACCACATGCCAACCTATCACATATCATCAATATCCCACTCTTGATGATCATTGGTTGGGGCATTTTTAGAGTTATACTCTTATCATTAATGTCTCACATCATTAACAATAGTATTAACTCATGGGAACATCTATTTATGAATAATACAAACAAATAAATTATTATTCAAACTAATGTGTAAGCCTTATATGTACACAATGAACATATAAGTGAATGTGATCAAGATAAACGTCTCTTTCAAAAGATGTTTCTAAAACATACTATCTCAAAACTACCACTAGCTCTAGCCAATCTTTAGTGTGTCTAACACTCATGTTTAGAAATATTTTGTGGTTCCAAACTTACAAATGTTTCACAAACAAATTAGCTATTTATCTACAGTGGGTACTCCTTCTGATTTTATGTCCATCCTTTCTTTATTATTTCTCTTATCATCATGATTATTACAAGTCCAAATATGTTTGGAAACCTTTATCTGTGCACCTAGTCACTGATAGCTATAATTGTTCACCATGGATCAATAAATATTCTTAAATCCTTCAAAGTACTCGAGAATAGTTGCAGCATTCTATAAGTGTACACTTTGGTGATTTCTAAAATCTTCCAAAATGCTAAATCCTCAAGTAGATTTGTGTCTCACACAACTCCAATAAAACTCTTGGTTAGTTGTTATCAACCAGGTCTTTATCTTCTTGGTTCTAAACCAAAAGATTATGTCTCTTAGACAATTCATAAGTAACCAAGATCTATTGAGTTAATTATGCGTTTGTTCAAGTTTATCATCTTACATGTGTAAGAGGTCTTTATATAATACTATGAGAGTTCTTAGAGTTATGCAACTATTGCAACATTCTCCTTTTGATAGCTCTTATTGTCTCAAGGTCATCTACCGAGAGATTTCCCCTCATCCAATATAGCATCAAAAACTCCCATTGAATTCTTTTTTAACTATTAAACAAGATTTCATATCACCATCCTATGGTTCTTGAGTTTCCTCAAAACCTACTATACTACGAACTTTTGAATATTTATTTTAATTCCAAATTAAAATATCAATTCATGTATTCTAAATATTATCATTATTTCAAAAATAATGATATTCATATTAATTCTAAATTAATATATATTTTTCGAGAAGTATCGTATTACTAGAAATCACCTTGTGATTTCTAAATATGTAGAAATGATATAATCCACCTAGGATAATTCACAAGATTTTAATGAATATACGAAGAGATTGGTAAAACATATCATGAATCGAATCATGTCCAACAAAATTCAACTTCTCCTTTAAAAACCCTATCCATTTGAGATATTCTGTGAGAGAACCAATCTAATTGGACTCCATGTTAGTTTTGATAAACAATGAACTTGAGCATATCTTTGATTCATACCTCTTTCCTAGAAAACGATATGATAAGATTCAAAATCAAATAATGTGAGATAGTCTAACTTTCTTAACATCATGACCAAGTCTTAATGTCAAAGATTTGTTGATTCATTATATTATACAACTAGAGTTTCATTATTATCATTGACAGTACTTTGTTCACAATTCACAATCTGTTCGATAAGGATGCATCTCAAAAGCAATTTTATTCAACCAAAATGAACAAAATTCATTTCAAAAACTCAAAGAAAACATCCATGTCCATCATCCGAACAGAGAATATCCATAAATAAAGTAAACAAAGCAGTAAATTTTCAAATCTAGTCTATTTTCTGAAGAAGATCTAATCTATGAATATTCACACGTCCTGCAGCAACCATTTCTCCATTTGCACGCATAGACTATCTTCTTCCATCTCACATAGCTCGTGCACATTTCAAAAATGTTTGAGCTACAGTTGGTATCAAATACCCAAAATGTGAGTTGAAAATAAGCACATTTATCTCAATGATAAACATACCTCAGCTCGCAGCTTGGGCACCTAGTGCCTTGAACTTTGCGCAGTCTCTCTTCCAGTGCCCTTTTTCATAACAGAAAATGCACTCATCTTTTGATAACTTCGGCCTTTTATGATCTCCACTCTTTGGCTTCTGAGATGCAACATCAAATGCTTTTCTCTTCTTCAGTTTATTCTTCCCTTTGCTTATGGGTTTTTTAGAAGAAGAACTCACAATGAGTACATCTATGCTTTTAACAGTGGAAGACTCATAGGTCTTTAACAAGTTATGAAGCTCGGGCAGTTTTACTTTTGTGTTATTCATATTGTAATTCACAATGAAATTTTCAAATGAATTGGGCAAAGACTGCAAGATTAGACTGACAGAGACTTTCTCGGGTAGTTCCAATCCAAATGTCTCTAACCTCTCTATCATTCCAATCATCTTCAGAACATGATCAGAGACCTTGCCTCCTTCTTGAAACTTACACTTGAAAAGATCTCTAAAAAGCTCATACTCCATAGTTTGAGCTTGTGAAGCATACAAACTTTCCAAGTGTTTAAGCATCTTATAAGGCAGCATGTGTTCATGTTGCCTCTGCAACTCTGTAGTCATAGAGGACAACATAACACATTGAGCAATAGTGGCATCCTCAATATGTTTCTCATGACTAGCCTTGTCAAACTTAGCATAGTCAGGAGATTCTTTATCGTGGATAGACCAAACTTCCTTGTCTAACACATACTCAATGCGCTCTTGCCTCAGTACCAAACGCAGGCATCGAAGCCACTCAGGAAAGTTTGACCCAGTCAACTTATTGGTTTCCATTAAACATTTCAATGATAGGTTCGACATTTTAATCTGATAAGAAAATAATTCAAAGAAAAATCAGAACCGAGTAAATTATCACTGCTATTTCTAACATATTAATTATAGAATAGTGGTCAAATAAATTTATAACTCGAATGTCGAACCCACAGAGAAAAGATATGCGAGATAGTCCTATGTACTAAAACACAGCTTCAGATTAATTGTTTGAGTAATTTAGAAAAAGATTTTGATTATTAAACTAGGCAGAGAAAATAAAATAAAAACTTATATTAAATAAAACGAAACACAGATCCTAGGGAAAAAATCTTATTATGGATAACATGTAAGAACCAATGAATTAACAGGTGGAATACTGCAATTATGATATATTTCCTGGGTCGGGCAAATATAACCTAGATTACTAATTAGTGACTATCTCCACTCGGTCTCAAGAACATCAAATTAGTCAATCTCATAAGCAAATCAGTTCAATTCCTACAGTCTAATACATCTCAACTGGACAGTATAGAGTATATCATGCATTCCTAATCTCACTATCAATATTCACCTCTCGGTCCTTCTATCAATAACTAGATATCTAAATTAATCGTCACCTCTCGGTCCTTAAATAAATCTAGAATTATAAAATAATCGCAGGAATCATGAACTTAATTAATTAATCCTAAATATGCATCCAAAATAATAATTCAAACCCTAGAACCTGCAAGAGATTTAGCTAGACATAATTGAAATAAAAGACATATTTAAACTGAAATAAACTTGCATTAAAAATAAAAACAGAAATTCTAAATGCATAAAAATAAATACTAAAACTCTAACTATGTAAATTGAGGTTGAGAAGGATATATGAACTAATGTTCATATAGGGATTGAGGTCCACTGAATAAACTAGTCTAAATGGGTATTTATAGTGTTTATTTGGGCTTTACATGGCTGAATTATGATAGGAATAGAATTAGATTTGATGTATATCTCAATCCTAAATATCTTAACTAAATATATCTTCCAAAAATATATCTTGAATTCTTTATATCTTCAATTTATGGTAGATCTTCTTGAATTTTCGAGCAACATTAGGATTGATTTGAAAGTATCTTGAGAAAATCCTGCCAGATTTGCACAGCTTCACCAATTCGACCATATCTTTTGATTTATAGCTCAGATTAATGCGATTCCACTTGTATTGGATAGCCAACTCAATTACGTATCTGTGGATATGCATTAATAATCAGATTCCAAGTATTGAGTCAGATATGGCCGATTTACTCTAGCCCTTTTTTAGCCTGCGAAAATATGCTGCGAATTTCATCTTCAAATCTTCTTTTCTCTATCCAAATCTTCCAGAATCTTGATTAATCTTTAATCCTCAATTATCCTTGATCAAGTCTTCCATCTTTAATCATCCATATTCCTCTTTTTGCAATTAATATCCATAAACCTACACAAAAATACACCACTACAAGCATAATACCCTCCTAGAGTGACACATGCAATAAAAACAACTAAAATGCAACTAAAAACAAAGATAAATCAAACCAATAATGAGTGAAAATATGAACTCATCAGTAAACTACATCACATACACATGACTAATCAAACAAGAACTTTTGTTTTGATTAGCTCCCACTAATTTTAACATACTCTGTGACCCCAAACACAAAATACGAATTTATATCAAATATAAATTTTAGTGGACCAAGATCCAAGTCAATATTATCACATCGTTTGTTTTGGCTGATAACTGCGATAATATCACTTAGTAGGCCTCCAAGCCAATTGCAAAACTATTATGCAATTCCTGGATGATTAATCCAATTAATATGTGTCCTTAACCCATCTTGCACACTTTGGCGCCAAGACAATCTAAGCAAGTCAAAAGCACCTATGATTGAGCCTTAACCACGTCGAGTCAGAGCAAACACTTTGGTGTAAATACCCCAGACCGAAGAAAGCTTAGCACTCAACCAATTATAATGGACGACACATATTTAAAATAGACTTGTATTTAAGTGTGGATAAATATGTAATACTAATTGTTTAAACCATATCAAATATTGGTTATGATAAAACAATTACTAGGCGCCGCCAACCCAGGCATACCAATGCGGACCACAAATATTGGGCGCCGTCTACCCAAAACATGCAAAACGGGCTGCAATTATTGAGCGCCGCCTACCCAAACATGCATAGCGGTCTCTAACTACTAAAGTTTAAACATGATAAATAATATTATCAAATTATAAACAATTATCATGCTAGACACAAAAATAAACACGCAATCTCTACAAATAAAATACATTAATCCAATTAACATATTTTATTCTACTTAAATTTATGGGTTAATATTTATATTAATCTCCAAATTAATATAAAGTTCATATTCTCATTATTTCTAAAATAATGAAAACTTTATGTTAATTCAAAATTAACATAAATATGTGCATACTCTAAGCATTCTCATTATTTCTAAAGTTATGAGGTGCACGTTAATTCTAAATTAACGTGCACACATTTATACAAGATATTTTTCATTAGTTCAAAATAATGATACTCATATTAATTCTAAATTAACATAAGCACAAATACAAGATATACATAATTACCTACAAAAGGCCTAGATTATATGCAATTGACTATATTAGTCACATATATAAGGGGGCAAAACCACAAATGAGTTACAATTATAATATGATCCAAATAGGATGAGAAAATTTAGTTAGAGATACAACACAATCATTTTTTGTGAGATATTCCATATATTCAGGATCAGACATTAACACTGAAACTAATGAGGGTTCGACCACATTAAGTGGTGGGTCTAGAATTTTATTGTAGGGGCTACATCATATTTTTCCTAAAAAAATAAAATAAAATAAAATACAAGATTGAGTAAAATTGAAAAAAAAATGTTTATCTATATTTGCAGCCCTTTGTACAGTCTTATTCTTGTATTTTAGTCAATTTTTCTTCCTTATAACATAAAAATGAAGGAAGGTATGCATAGAAATTTCAAATTAATAAACTACAAAAATCGAAAAAATTTCGAGTTAGAGGGCCTCCAAGCCCCTTTTTATACACATGGATCCGCCACTGATCACATTACAACAAGGCTTGAAGAAGTTCCATGAATTTTAAAAGGATAGAAAAACATGCAATCAGCATAAACATTTTTAAAATTATTAATCCAAAACCTTCTAGGCTTAAATAAATAATTTGCACTAATAAAAGCATCATTTAATTTATATTTAGAATGTGAATGGAATACACTCAATGAGAACAGGGTTTTGTACTTTGACTGCTTTTATGTGTGAACACTCACAATTTGCTTTTCCTTCCAATTAAATAAACTATCAATTTCTAGAACAAATACTCACTCCGTTCTAGTCTATTGGACACTCTTTCCGTTTTCGTCCGTTCTAATTTATTGGGTCATTTTCCTAAAATAGCAAATTTTTTACATTCATTAATAAAATATTAATTCTACTACCACTCACATCCTTTAATTCCCGTGCCCGGTCAAAGGTGTTCAATAGATCGGGACGAAGGTTGTAGTATTTTCATCGAAAATCTTTTTTATTTATTTATTTATTTATACTGATAGGCTTAGCCCGGTCCGAGTCCTTTAGTTTTAATTTTAGCCCCCAACTTTGACCGATTCATGCGTTTAATAACAAACTCAACTTAAAGTTGAAATTAATGGTAATAGATGAAAGAAATTTCTATTTAATAAGAATAAAAATTAGAATATGCTTTTCCTAACAAACTAAAGATTGGGACAAAATTCTTTAATTATATTTATTTGAAGAACATAATTAATTAATGGCTAACTCAGCGAGAGTTTATTTTTACTACTAACAGAGGATATATTTACTAATACAATTAAAGATTTGGATTTAATTCCCTAATGAAAAATATTGGGACAAAATCTTATAATTAAGTATACTTGATAATACATTGGTTTTTTTTTTTTTTTTTTGAGAATTTGTGTTGTTTGGTAAGCTTTTATGCAATTTAAACGTTAAAATTTTGTTTTTCTAATTTCCCATTAATAAAGAGCTGTAACCTCTTAGTTGATTGAGATTTCCAACAACAATACGCCATTCCTAATTAATTATGGTTGAGAGGGTTTTGAATATTTGCCACGAAAATATTATTCATTGATCAAACGTATAAATAGAGTACAGAAAGATACGGAAAAATCTAAAAGATATTATGAAACCCTAATTTTGAATCTATAGTTTCATGCTTGCATATCTATAATCTAATATCCCCCCTCAAGCGAGTGTCGGAACTTGAGAGATACGCAGCTTGCTTCTAAAATCTTCAAACAGTGTCCTGGAAAGTGATTTGGTAAAGATATCTGCAATCTGAAGCTCCGAAGGAATGTGAGTCGTGTGAAGCTTGCTTTGCTGAGTGAGTTCGCGAACAAAGTGATAATCTATGTCGATGTGTTTTGCACGCTTGTGAGCAACTGGATTTTGTGAGATGAAGATGGCACTGTTATTATCACAGTGAAGAACTGGCGAAGAAGACAATTGAATATGAAGCTCTCGCAGAATAGAGAGTATCCACTGTATTTCTGCCGCTGTGTTCGCCATGGCTCGATACTCCGATTCGCAACTAGATCGAGCTACCGTCGGCTGCTTCTTTGAACTCCATGAAACTAAATTTCCAGCCAAGAAGATTGCATAGCCGTAGGTGGAACGTCTGGAGTCCGGGCATCGCGCCCAATCTGCATCCGAATAGGCGATAAGGTCGCAGGAAGAATTCCATGAAAACCAAAGACCATGTGAGAGAGATCCTTTCACATATCGTAGTATGCGTTTCACTGCCTGAAAATGCTCAGTAGTAGGTGCCTGAAGAAACTGACTGATATGATTAACTACAAAAGAAATATATGGACGGGTTATTGTTAGATATTGAAGTGCTCCAACAATAGACCGGAACCGAGTAATGTCAGAAAAAGCTTCTCCTTCTGTAGAAAGGGCGACGCCGGCTGGAAGTGGCGTGCTCATGGGCTTGGCGTCAAGTAGTTCGTGGCGCATGAGAATGTCACGTGCGTACTTAGCCTGTGAAAGATAGAAGCCATCGTCAGTGTAGGTGACTTCAAGACCAAGAAAGTAGCTGAGGCGACCATGTCTTTTATAGAGAATTCGGAGTTCATGCGACGAATGAAAGCAGAAATATGAGTTGCTGCATTCCCTGTAACAATGATATCATCAACATAGACAAGGATATAAATCATGATGGACTGGCGACAGTAAATAAATAGAGAAGTATCCGCCTGACTGCATAAGAAACCCAAGGATGTGAGAAAGTTGCTTAGCCGTTCAAACCATGCACGAGGGGCCTGTTTAAGGCCATATAATGCCTTCGAAAGGCGACAAACATGAGAAGGATAGCATGGATCAATAAAAACAGGCGGCTGTTCCATGAAGACAGGCGATGATAAGTGGCCATTTAGGAATGCATTCTTGACGTCGAGTTGAAGCAGAGGCCAGCCATGATGAACAGCGAGAGAGAGAACAATACGCACGGTTGCGGCTTTCACAACCGGGCTGAATGTATGATCGAAATCCATACCTGGAATCTGCGAGAATCCCTGTGCAACCAGCCGAGCTTTATGGCGTTCAATGGAACCATCTGAACGGTACTTGGTCCGAAAAACCCACTTCGACCCTACAACATTGGTGTTAGGAGGTCGCGGAACAAGAGACCAGGTGTCGTTCTTTTGAAGTGCATTCATTTCTTCATTCATAGCGGCGAGCCAGAGAGGATCCTTGACTGCTGATTTAAAGCCTTTGGGTTCGGAAGAAGCTGAGAGAGCATGAAAAAGCGCCGTGTTTGCGTAGTAAGCAAGATGACGGGGCTTGAAGATGCCTGCCCGAGCCCGGGTGATCATGGGATGGGGCGTGGCTGCCTGAGGTGGAGCGAGAGCTTCTTCCGGCTGTGGAGGTTCGCCAGGATTTGCAGCAGGAGAAACTGGCTGAGGTACTTCGACCTCAGTAGGAGGCGAAGGCTCGGAGGGAGTGCATAAAGAGCAGGGGCTCGACTTTGAGGCTGTTGGCGTGCAATTCGAAGCCGGAGGCCGGGCGTGTGTCGATGCTGGAGGAGTAGACGGCGCTGGGAAAGTAGTAACGGCGTAAGGCTCGAAAAACTTCGAAATATCCAATTGAGAGATAGGCACAGATACTCCCGCATTCACCATAGGAAAATTCAGCTCGTCAAAGCGAGCATGCCGAGTAAT
>JAPKLW010002176.1:0-27535 GCA_026898455.1 Plectranthus barbatus
CTGATCACCATCGACGTAGAGTACCTAGCCAACCTCTTTGGGCTGAGGAGTACTGGTGAGGAGGTGGCGACGTATTGCAAGGATGATACGGTGGAGTTCAGGCGGCGGTGGACCGAATGGAAGAAGGAGGGGGTGACTATCTTCAAGACTGGCATGAAGAAGTCAGAGATGGACGAATACTGGCAGATGGTATGCGACATAGTGGTGCGCATGCTCCAGTGCGAGGTCGGCTCCTATGCCGAACTAAGCCTAAAGAAGTTTTTCGTTATGTGCGCGCTGGTGGACGGCATATATGGAAACTGGGCCTAGTTCATTTTCGGCCGGCTGCTGGAGAATGTGGAGAAGAACTGCACAGTCAAGACTGACGGCAGGTTCCTCCATGCAGTGTCTTTTGGCCTGCGAATCAGCCACATTCAGGAGGTGGAGATGGGTGACCGAATCGACCGAGGGGAGCAACTGGTCGGGTCCGACTTTATTCCAGTCACCAAGGTCAAACTTCCTGGCCCAGACTACAAGAAGCCTCAACGGCTGAGAGGCAAGCAGGCTGTGGACCCTGCTGACGAAGTTTCTGAGGAGGAGTCAGAACCAGTAGATAAGGCCGTGCCAGCTGTAGCTCTTCCGCTGATAACTGAGGCGAAGGAGGAAATGAAGAGGAAGTATGAGGTGGAATCCTCATTTCACGAGATGGAGCAAGCAGTGACTGGGTCATCAGCTCAGATGCCAGTCACCAGGTCTTCTCCAAGGAAGAAGCCCAAGTTGCACCAGTCCCAGCAGCCCCAGCCAGCTGTCATCTATGCTCCAGAATCAAAGAAGATATCTATACCAGTCAAGAAATCCGTCCTTGGACTGACTGAGGAGGAGACGATAGAAAAAATGACCCGGAAAAGGAAAAGGGTCCAAACAAAAGCTCAGAGGCTGGTTGAGCAAGCCAAGAGGGATCAACAAGCTTCCATTGTGAGGAAGAAGCAGACTCAGGCAAGGCTAAAGGCCTTGGCCGACCAGCGAAAAAGGGAGGCTGAGCTGGCAGCCCGCGATGAAGCCTTTGCTAGAGTCAAGGCCGAGCACGAATCCCGTCGTCAGGCGCAGCTGGCGGAGCAAATGCAACAAGTTGCCAAGGGCAAATGGGCTGTTGCCCAGACTTCAAGTGCTGTGCCACCAGCACTAGCTCCGGGCCAGATCCTACCAGATGAATCTTTTACGCGCCTGTTGGACATAGGAGTTGAGGAGGACGTACTATCTCTAGTAGATATGTACCAGCCTGAGGAGGATGTGCCTCACGTCCCTCCACCCGCGCAAGGGGGTGGTGGAGGTGAATCTGGAGTCCCACTGGCCGCGCAAGGGGGTGCCAGTGGAGGAGTTGTTGTGCGGGCGACCACCCCGGAAAAACTGGCGAGTTTCTCTGATGATGTAGAGAAAGAAGTTGCAATGGAAACTACTGGTGAGGTGCCAGCTGCTCCAGCTGCGCCAGTCATAATCATTCCCGAAGAAGAATCCTCACCAGTAGTACATCACTCCAGGGTGCAGCGGATGGAGCCAAGGGATCTTTTCCCCAATTTTGAGACTGAGGCTCGTCCAGCTGACAGTCGTCCACACTCTTCCGAAGCATCATCTTCTGGACGACCAGCTGCACCCACACCAACATCAGCGCCTCGTGTGCGTCAAGAGAGGAGTTCTTACATGCTGAGTATCCACCTTCATGACCTGATCGATGAAGATACATTTTAGGTGAGGGTCACGGGGATTCACAGGTGGGAGCACCGCGGGGACCTGGCGTTTCGAAATTCAAGAGTGCCGGAGCCTTCAGCATTCTACATTATCCCCACCAGCGGTCTCCCTCACCAGTCGATCTATGCCTCAAGGATCCTTGACTGGTGCCTGCCCTTACACCCGGTGGAGTATTTCAATTTCTCCCTCTATGAGTATGCTGAGAACATCACAGCCGAGGTGGAGAGGGCTGTTGACGAGGAGTTGATCACCAGGTATGGGGACCTGACTGACATTTTTGATGCCGAACTCTTTCTGGAGTTCCGGAGATGGAGGATCTTTGACTGGTGCCAGCGCCAGTTAAATGTGGAGAAGACGGCGGTCCTGTATGCCAGGCTCGGGCTTGGGTACTGGCGAGCAGAGGAGGCATGGGCAATTGAGTTTATGGGTACTGAAGCCCAAGGCCACCACCAGCTGTCTATCAGGCGAATCAAGCGCCGATTGAAGAAGATTGCTCTCTACAGACAGCTGACTGGATCCTCAGGCCTTCCCCGATCTAAACCGAAGTTACCTTTCCTCCAGTTCCAGAGCACCAGCCGCGGATATCAGTTGATATACGCTCTCCGCCGCATCAGGGTAATTGTCACTCTCCCCAGGATCCCTCCATATTTTGCTGTTCTTTTTTATATGGCTGCCAGCGCTCTGCTGGTAGACCACATTGTGGAGGAGGATCCCTCCAGAGGTTGGTGGCTGACCACTGCCGTCCCCCCTGTTCCAATGGTCATGGGCGATCTTGTCCCATATCATATGGACTGGCAGCTGGTGGTTTTCACAGCCCCACCTGTTTTTGTACAAGGTCCGCCAGCACCTAGGGGTGTTCGCGGTCCGGTTCGGCCGGTTTGGAAGGAAAATTTCGGCCAAACCGATAGGTACGGTTTGAGAATTTTTCAAACCAAACCGGCCAAATAATTTTTTGAAACCAAACCGGCCAAACCATATAAAAACGGTTTGGTCCGGCCGGTTTGACGGTTTGAAAAGAAATATGTTTCAACTTTCAACAATCTACTATAATTTGTAGAAAACTAGGGCCTAAATACAAATTAATCATTTTATATTATTTGTTACTACTTATAATAATATAATTTTATTCTAAAAATCTTATATTTATAATTTAATGTAAATCAAAAGAAACACATGGGTCAAATGTATTAAAATTATAACCTTAAAATTCAAATGTAAAATTGAAAGAGATGTGTAAAATTATTATTATAAAGTTCATGCTTAATTTATCTTAAGGAAATTATATAAAATAATATTATTTAATGTTAATACTTATTAGTTTATTTTTGATAAATAAAAAAATAAAACTAAAACTATAGTATGTTTGCCAATAAATTTGAACATGGGTTAATTGTATGAAAAAGTAGAAACTTAACAAATGAGCTACAAATTATATTAATTAATTATACTATATATATATATATATATATATATACATATATATACGGCCGGTCCGGCCCAAACGGCCGGTTTGAGTCTCCAAACCGTAACCAAACCAAATTTATCCGGTTTTAAAATTTTCAAACCGCCAGTTCTAAAATTAAATTTCAAACCGGCCAAACCGGCCAAATTAATACGGTTTGGCCGGTTTGACCGGTTTCGGCCAAACCATGAACACCCCTACCAGCACCAGCCGAGGTGCTCGCGGAGGAACCAGCATCAGCTGAGGTGCCCGCGGAGGAGCCCGCCCCAGTGGAGGAACCAACTGAGTCTGCACCAGAGATGGCTGATACTGCACCTGATGCGCCTTCCACTTCCATGGAAGTTTCAGTGGAGCCACTCTCTGAGATCCATCCTCCAGCACTTCTTGCTTTCATTGATGCCAGGATGGATCAGCGTTTTGCCTCTTTCCAAGAGCATGTCGAGCAGCGCCTTGAATCTGTCACCACAGGTGTTTCCACCTTTTTGGCGCGGATCCAAGAGGGGGAAAGTGCGCGAGCACTGGCTGAAGAGGAGAGAGCCAGAATTTCTGAGGAGGAGAGGCGCCTTGCAGCTGAAGAGAGGAGAATTGCTGCTGAATGGAGGATGAAGAGAGAGGAAGACATGGCCGCTCTTTCTGAGATCCTGAGGTCCTTAACCAGTGCTCGGACTCAGTCACCAGGATCATCTTCAAGGCCATAGACTAGTCAGTTATCATTCAATCTATATGTAATTGCTAAAACATTAATGGAATGTTAACTGACAAGTTGATGACAATCTCTTATTGTCCAACAATTGTCAAAGTTTTTACTTACCAGCTGAATTTACACATCCAGTGTAATCAGCACCAGCACTCACCTTGCATGTTAAATTCATTTACATGCTTATTTGCTCTGATCTTAATTTCTATATTTTTAAACGAGCATTATCTTTCCTTGGTTGAGGGGGAAGATTTCTTTTAGTTAGAGCTGATGTTGAGGAAGTAATTTCATGGGTTTAGATCTGATAGGTTTCACTTGTAAAACCCTGAAATCCTTTGTAACTTTCCTCATCAGCTGAGTGCTCGCTGGTTAGGCTTTGATCGCACCAAAAAGGGGGAAATTTTTGGGAAATCTGTCTAAGGTTTCCTCCCCCAGCAGCTTACTTGTTTAGATTATAGTTTTGGTGGATCAAATCCTAAGTCCTACCAGCGTCAGTTGTCTCTACATAGATCTGGTCTTAAATGTAAAATCCTGTTTAGGTCTATTGAGTTGTAAGTCGCAGCTGATCAAGACTCATGCTGACACTGTTCACCAACATGAGAAAAGCTTACCACTGGCTACTGTTCACCAGTTGGGAAAAGTTTCATCAGCAGGCGGCTGACAAAGACTCATGCTGACACTGTTCACCAGCATGAGAAGCGCTTATGACTGGCTACTGTTCACCAGTTGGGAAGGGTTTCATCAGCAGGCGGCTGACAAACCTTACCAGGAGAATGCGTGTTCTTACACTATTCACCAGCGGTGATTTCACCAGTCATGGGAGATTCCGAAAAGGGTTAAAATCCAGAGATTCGGTAGACTTTGATTATGCCAGGGCAAGTCACCAGCAGAGACTGCCAGCAGAAGATCACCAGTATAATCTACCAGTCAGATGTTACCAGCAGAATTCCAGATTCTCTCTCCCCGCGTAGTAGAGACAAAAAGAAGATTCTCTGAGGAATCGACTGACAAAGGATGACTTTAAGGAAGGATAACTTAAAGTCTATCAGTCACAAGACGCCAGTCTTATTCCTCGGACTGACAGAAAGAGCCGTTCTGACACAAAGAGATCTGTCAGATAAAGCGGTCAAAGGTATGGTTCCTTTCCGGAAAAACATACCTACCGCCGTCAGAAGGACATCCCAGGTCTGACACCTTTCCGGATACGTCCAAACGGCTAGAAAGTTTGAATCGGTTCCTGCGGCTATAAATACGTCGCAACCACCAACATTCAAACTCTCGGTTGTTCCATTGAATGATTCTACTCTTCTGCTCAACCACCGAAAGAACTAAAATTATTGCAAGATTGCATAAAGTACTTTCGAGGCTTTTCATAAAGCTTTCCGTGTGTTGATTTATCAAACACGAGACTTCAAGCTTTAAGCTTGTAAGTTAAAGATCTCACTTGGTGTTCTTTCTCCTTCGAGAGAGTTCACAGCAACTCCTGTGCTTACCAGCACTTGAGTTATTACGGGCATTCTGCCGTAGAGACTGTTACGTTCTTGGGAGAACTAAAACCCCTAGCTAGCTGTGGAGGTTGAAGTGACGTGCTCGCACTCCATTAGCTGTGAAGAGTTGAAGAAGGATCCAGGACCGGGAGCGGTTGATCTAGTGAACTGGTGGACGAGGCATTCACCAGCTAGAGATAGATCGTAGGAGACCTGTACCTGATTACTCTTAGTGGAATTTCCAGTGCTTCGATTGGAGAGTGGACGTAGATCGATTGATCGAACCACTATAAAAATCCTTTGTTATTTATCAGTTTTCTGTCTTTCATTCATATTTTAAACCCAGCACTCAAGTGCTGGAGTATATCCTGAAACTGATATATAAATGTGCAAACAAGGCTAAAATATTCTAAGTTTTGAATCACCAGCTGACCAGTTGTCAGCTGCGTACTGAGTAACCAGCACCAGCTGACCAGTTGCCAGTTGTCAGCTGTGTGTAAGTAGCGTGCAAGAAAACATTTCACTTAATATTATTTCCGCTGCGTAACGTTTTATACTCTGAAAAACCGGGACCAACACAACGAGTTTGATTATTACCAAGTTTGATTATACTACAACACAAGATGATGTAGATTTTTAAGTCATTAGAGAATAAAATAAAATAATAAATAATGCAAGAATTTACAGAGGTTCATAAAATTATCTTACGTCCTCTCTTCAGGCAGTAGCACAGAATATACTAGCCTTGGGACTACAATCTATCCTCACGATCTATCCCAAGCTGGTGAATGCCCGTGTCCACCAGTCCATTTGCTCACTCGAGCAGGGTCTTGTTCTCCTTCAACACACATATTGGAAGTGTGGGCACACCATGCAACCTCCTCTTTTGGAAGTTGGGAGCTTTTCAGTTCTTCTCGAAACTCTTCGAACTTGTGACAGATGCCCGTAATAGTTACAGCCTGGAGATAGTTGCAACTATTGTGGTCTTTCTCGGAGAGAAAGAGCACCAAAAAGAAAACTCTAACCAAGAAGCTTAGAGTCTCGTGTCTGGAGCTAAGACACAGTAAGCTATTTAAAAAATAGCCTCGAACAAGGAAAAAGAACTTGGTGAGTTTCTGTACGGAGATAACGATTACGATATGATCAATTTGCTCAGTCTCTACTTTGATCTTTGTTGTTCAGCTTGTAGGTCATGATTTGTAACGAGTGTTTGGTAACCGTAACCTTTCCTCTGAGAATGTTTTCGTCTATTTATAGCCAAAGTGAGGAAGGGTTGGTGAAAAGAGTCATTTAGAGACAATTCGAATTTTGAACTATCTGTTGGTGGGTCTATGAATGGATGGTGACATGTTGCCTTTTCTGCTCTGTTGCACTTGCTCCGTTCTTTTCTGACACAAAATATCGACATCCTGTAGTGTGTTAGAATGACTCGTCAGTCTGAGGAATACTAAGTTGGACGTTTGAACTTTGGATTTTAAGGAATTTCATTTTCTTTAAGTTTGGCTCTTGGGATTCTTTTAGCATGTCTTTGTCTCTATTCGTGAGAAGAAACTTGACTTGATAAACTGGTGATTGTCCCGGCTGATGAAATCACCCAGTTTATTTGAATGGATTGCTTCAAGCTAAAGTGGTTATCAGTCCACAGTTCCTAGCTTGAGTCTTTGTTTCTTCTTGTCTTCACGATGACCAAACTGATAGCTTCGATCGCAAGCCTAGTTTGTCTTGATCAACTTTTACAACTCGATAAACATCCTAAGTGGATATTACAAGTTTGTACGACTGAGCTAATCTAGAGACATTTTCTAAGGTGGCTTCTATACATGTTTGATACATCAAAACATAAAAGGTAAGAGAATTTCTATCCTAAAAATCCCAACAATTTTAACCTTTTTGATGTTGTCAAAACCATGACTAAGTTGGTAGATAAGTCAGTTTATCGAGTTTACAAAGATATTATAATAAGTCTAATACTCGAGAACTGAACAATTAACTACACAACCTGCCCTATTAATTTTTCCCTTAAATTAGAGAGAGATATTTCTCGATTAAGTCCAAATAGCGAAATAAAAACTGGTTACACTTAGGAGTGTAGAACCGGTAAGTTCAGGCTAAATATTTTGAGACAACAAGATTTTTTCTACAAAATAAGCATAAATAAATATATAGTTCATTGATTTGTTTACAATTTATGAAAGTAGTAAATACAAGATACAATGATCAATAATCTTCGTCTTCTGTTGAAGCTGATCTCTTCACTTCAACTCCAATATTGCGCAGAATCTTGTACACTCCGGAAGGAGATTATCCAAGACCTATCAGCTTTGCTTGAATCTCGCAAAATCAAGTCTCACCACTTGATTCTATAGTGAGGCTCAATACATAAATATGTTTTTTCAAGCCTTATCCTATTTGCAATAGCTCACTACGCGGGATCTTCTTCCCCTGGACGTCCACAACAAAGAAATTGCCAAAATGGATTGTGACCCAAGGTCCAGCAGCTGTTAGCTCCAGTAGGAAGAAAACCAGGTTCTGAAGCAGCCGCAGGAAATGTTCAATAAGCGCCATCGTGCTTCTGCCTGAACCTCCTCATCCCCGTCTTCAGTTTCCCCATCATAAAGACCTTAGGGGAAGAGGAGAAGAGGGTCGTCTGGTCTCTTGTCATTACACGACATAGCCGAAGAATGGCGGTTGCGACCCAACGAGTGAGGAGTCTTCCACTCTACATGACGTAAGGATGATCTGCCTCTAACCCACCTGATTATCCATCATATGCCTTATGATGAAGAAGTTATGGTCTGATGGTAAGGACTTCTTACGGCCCTTCGGTTCTAAGGTGAAAACCTTTGCTATGAGCGGGGAACCAAGTAGCAGGAAGATCATCTCAAACAAGTTCCTGATGAGGACGATGATCTTTTCTTCCCATCTCAGACAAGTTCCTGATGAGGACGATGATCTTTTCTTCCCATCCCAGACAAGATCATGTCAAACCAAGTTATCATCAGTTGTATTGTATACTAATTTGCTTATAGACTAGAATGATTCAAACTTGTAAAGTCCTATATAAAATCATCGAGTTGTAATATGACAATCTAGTCATTAGTCGGAACAAGCATCTGTTTTTCAGAAAAAGATTCATGAAATGCTTAAAGAAACTGGCTGACATTCAAACTGAGTACATACTTGGAGTGATGGATAAGAGACTGAAAGAATTTTATCTTAAGAGAGTTAAAGATAAGTTCGAGAAGTCTAATGAATCAACAAGTTTTGGAGTCCATAGATATTTGAAAAAGATCATCTGAGAAACAAGAACAAAAGTAGACCTGCTCTGCATACCTGCTATGCCATATGCAACGATATAACAGACCAAACTTTTTGGATAAAGGCATGTCACAACCACTTCGACAATGACTCTTCCACTTCTCTATGATTATAAATAGCTTTAGAAATCTTCTAAGAGAATTTACAAAATAACAAGTTATCAAAACACAAGAACAAGCCGTCATATCTAATCAGTCCTATACATCATGACTGATCTTGAAACTCAACCACTCACAAGATGTTGGAGTATATTTTGAAACTGATTAAATAAACTTTGAATGCTAAAAAATTTTCAGAGTACCAACTGACTTTAGAAAAAATTCAGCTAGGACCACCACATATTTACAAAGTCTTCTGTGCCCCATTTACATCTGACATTTTGGGACCAACAAACGGAAAGTCTCGTATATGAAACACATTGGTAATGAGTTTTTGATCGCGTAGAATGCTTGAAAGTGATAGAAGTCCAGTTTCCTTCTCTCCCGGTCTTCTGGGGTATATATAGACGTAGGGAGACTTTTGAATTCAATTTTGAATACCAACCGGTTAAGTAGTTGAACTCCCATCTCTCATCTGACACCTATATGTACTATGAAGTACGAGTAGCAGACTTTATGTGGCATTCAAAGCTTTTCTGTTAAAATGGCTTTAAGTCAGTCAAAAGAATCTACAGCTGGTGTTTTGACTTTTTGGACACAAGAACGAGCAATCATATCTAATCAGTCCTATACATCATGACTGATCTTGAAACTCAACCACTCACAAGTTGTTGGAGTATATTTTGAAACTGATTAAATAAACTTTGAATGCTAAAAAATTTTCAGAGTACCAACTGACTTGAGAAAAAAGTCAGCTAGGACCACCACATATTTACAAAGTCTTCCGTGCCGCATTTACACTCTGACATTTTTGGACGAACAAACGGAAAGTCTTGTATATGAAACACATTGGTAATGAGTTTTTGATCACGTAGAATGCTTGAAAGTGACAGAAGTTCAGTTTCCTTCTCTCCCGGTCTTTTAGGGTATATATAGACGTAGGGAGACCTTTGAATTTAATTTCAAATACCAACCGGTTAAGTAGTTGAACTCCCATTTCTCACCTGACACCTATATGTACTATGAAGTACGAACTCTTATTGCATATGTTTGGAATAAGAAAACTATATCATGCAATGAAATTATATTCATCAACAATAAAACTTAACGTATTAAGCAGTAAAACTTTACATGTCAAGCATAAAACCTGCTTGACATGTTTTGATTAATCAATTAATAAGTTTTATTCTTTTACTTGATACGTTATATTATTGCTTGATATTATAATATTTATTGCTTGTCAGATTTAAATTATATTCTATTGTCTCATATGTTGTTCTTTATTGCTTGATGTTTTGTGTAGTATTGTTTTATATATTAATATTTATTGTTTGATAAATTTTAATTTACTCATTCGTAAGTTTTATATTTGTTATTTGATACTTTGTTAGGAATATTGGTAGGAATATTATAACCTCTTGATCTCAATTATATGTATTTTGGTTTTGGTGCATCAAAGCTTAGTCAATATAGTTTCTAGCAACTTAGTATCAAGTCAAATTGTAGAAGTCATGTATAGGATACACTTACTCGAGTTGTAATAGAACTAGAATATAAGAACGAAGAATGCTGAAGGAATCAACATATTTGAAGATTGCTGAAGATGCTAGTAAAGGCTAGCAAACACAGAACAATGTTGGACACGCCTAAAAGAATGCTGAAGGAATGAAGCAAACATGTTACTGAATCTCAGCAAGACTGCTGAGATATCAGCAGACTATCATCTGCCAGCAAATGCATAAAAGCAATCAAAGCAAATACGAAGTAGTGAAACAAAAGGATCCAATCACAAGGAAATCCGACGAATCAGAGTAAAGGATAATCAACGGACACAAGGAAGGTTTCCAGATTCAAACTAAAAGATCTGTTTTGACAAAGATGGCTAATATTAGGAGGATCGCTAATCGGAGAGGAAGGAGACCTGAAGAGTCTCTGTTAGGGATGTCAAACGGGCCAACCCGTCGGGTTCCGGGTCAGCTCTATCGGGCTGCGGGTTAATCGGTCCGGGCTAAACGGGCCGTAACTTTTGTCGGGTTGGAAATTCTCAACCCTAACCCTAACCCGTCGGTTATCGGGCTGGCTCGTCGGGCCGACTAAATTACAATTTTTTATTTTTATTTTTTATTAAGCTTAAATATTTATTATTTTATTAATATAATTAATTATATATATAAGTAATTATTTTTATGATTGAATACTAACATAAAATGTTGTTTATTAAGACATTAGATAAATTAAATAATCATATTAATTAATTGTACAACTCCAATAATATTATATTAAATAAATATTAATTACAAAAGAATATTGCAATATATAATAATACTAACTTATTTATATCATAAAAATTTGATGAGGTCTCACAATTATGTTAAATAATTTGCTATGACATAAAGTAACTATAATAAGTATTTATTAAACATGATAGAGTTTTACTAAATAATTTTATAAGTTTGTGAATCTAAACAATTCTAAGAATTTAATTTATTTAAAATAATAATTAATATTTTAGAAATCAATTGTTTCTTAAATATTCTTTTAAATTATTTATTTAAAATAATATTTCTTAGTAGTAAAAATATAGGTATATCATTTGTGTAACATAAAATTTATTTAAATACTTCCATCTAAATATAAAATAAGTATAGTATAAAATAGTTGATATTTATTTTTCCAAGATTTAATAATTTAATTATATTAAAATATTTTAATATTTTTTAAAAAAATGGAGTGGCCCGTCGGGCCAACCCGTAGCCCGGCGGGTCCAGCCCGTTTAACCCGCAACCCGTTTAACCCGGACCATTTAACCCGGTTTTTTATCGATTAAGAAATTTTCAACCCTAACCCGGTGTTTAGCTCGGGTTATTCGGGCCAACCCGTCGGTCCCGGGCTAAATTGACATCCCCTAGTCTCTGTGCTTCGCAGGAAAAAAGGACGAAGATTGATGAGCAGACACTTTGTGTCTAACGGATAAGATTCAAAACAACCGTTTGAATCTTCACCTATAAATAGGTGTTATCAAAGGGAGATTGAGAGGTTCGCCAAAAAATCTACAACAGAGAAATTAGAAGAGATCTTAATACTCTCAATCCTACGCGAACTCACATCCGAGCTTATACTTGATTGAAGCTTTACGCAAGCTTACATATTCAAAGCTCGAGACCTCAGAAGTACTACTTCTAATGATTAACAATGGGATTTTTCCTATCCTAGAAAGAATCTAGCAGTCACCTTGCTCTGCAAGCGTGATTATCACGGGGCTAATGCCAAACAAGGAAATTTTCTGGGAAGAACTATAAAACTCCCAAGGTCGACGTCTGAAGAGAAGGGAGGTTTGTCTTCACTCTAAGGAGTGTCAAAGTGAAGATTGAAGACCGAGGTGTTTAAAGGTGCGCGCTGACCAGACGGAGCAGCTGCTCAATGTCAAGTCTGATCTTGTAATCAATCTTTAGTGAATTTTCAGTCAGGAGGACTGAAGAGTGGACGTAGAAAATTTGTTCGAACCACTATAAAACTCGTGTTTATTTACTGCTTTTTATTTCGTTACGTATTTTTTAGTTTGAAACTCAACACACCAAGTGTTGAAGTATAATCTGCAATAAATCTAACGAATAATTGAGCCTAAACACATTTGATAAACATTTGCTAAGTCGTGACCTTAGCAAGACATTATTAAACATTCCGCTGCAAATATAAATAATCTGATCAGGGACCAACATACTTCTTTTAGTATTGCTTGATTGAACCAATTATATGGATTGATACACTAATATTCATTGATTGATACATTTTAACATATTATTCATAAGTTATTGTTCAGTACTTGACACACATTTTTTTATATTGGTTGATGCATTCAAATTTATAGCTTCACATTATAATTTTTTGATTTATTAATTCTTGTTTAATACTTTATATATATATATATATATATACTAGTATTTCACCCGTGTGTTGCATGAAATTATTATATTAAATATTATTAAAAAATATTATATTTTTGTAAGTTTTAAGAGACCACTAAATCTATTGAAATACTAAATTTATTCTAACATATTGTGGTATCGTAATACAACAACTATATCGTAAATTAATTCAGAATTTTTTTTCTTATTCTTCAAGTTTATTTGTCTTGATTTCAAAACGTATTTGAAAAGTACTTGGATTCTATATTTTTATTTTATACTTTCTTCAAATCATTATTATAAATTAACTTTAAATTCTATTTTTAATTTTACCCTCCTCTCAATAGTGCTCCTCATTTCTTGATCTGTTTTATAAATTAGTTTTCACAATACTTTCTTGAAAGTCTCAATGAAATTTTTTTTATTTTAGATAAGAAATCTTTTTTTAAGGAATATTTTTTTTTGAAAATTTAGTTACATAAATTTAAATAATCTTAAATAGAAAGACTTGCAATGTAGTGTAAAAAGTGTCGAAATTCATTGCAGTTCAATCTATTTAATTTGATTTCAAGTTTGTGAAATCTTTTTCTGAAATGTAAGAATGTTTACATGATAATTTCATTTCAAGTGGGCCTTGAAATTTGGATGAATTGCATCTACAGAAGAAATAATCATAATTTTCTATATATTCAAACAAAAATTGTGAAATAAAAGAAATACAAAGAATATAAAGATTTTTGAACAGTTTTGTTACATAAATTAATACAATCTTAGAGAGAAAGACTCGCAGAAAAAAATGTAGAAATTACTTATCTTGTTGCTAAAACGTAAGAATGCTTCCATGATGATTTCATTTCAGGTGGGACTTGAAAATTGGATGAATTGGATCCACAAATTATTTATCATTATGCGCCTATGTAGATTTAAAGAAAAATATTGAAATAAAAGAAAATACAGAAAATAAAAACATTGTAGAATAAAATGAGATGTGTACGTCGAACTTTTGTTATTTTTGTGCATAAAAATTAAGTTTGCACGGTTTACCCATGTTTGTGGTGACTTGCATATCAATCGTTTGATTTTAACAAATCAATATATGTCACATTCAGGTGTAAATATTATATATATATATATATATATATATATATATATATATAGGGGTGCGTTCTCGGCTGAACTCATCTTCCTGAATGAACTATGAACTTTCATTGTTGTGTGTGTAATTGATCAATGTAGTTTATATGATACTGTAATGATATATTATACATGCAATAATGATCAATTACACACACAACAATGAAAGTTCATAGTTCATTCAGGAAGATGAGTTCAGCCTAGAACGCACCCCCCTTATATACATATATATATATATAACAGCTATGTGTTTGATAGATATGATAAATGATATAAATTTTCAACCTAATGTAACTATATTTTATATTTTTAACATAAATTAATAAATCATAATCTAAATAAAATAAAAAATCAAATTGGTGTACCCATGCTTTATATTTTTAATATATATATAATACTAATTTTAAGTAACATAAAAAGTCAAACTGATATACTCACATTTTATATATTTTAGCATAAAGCAAAAATACTAAATAAAATAAAATAGAAAAATCGAACTGATGTACCCACATTTTAAATGTTAACTTATGCCTATTTTTTTACTATTTTTAATTAAAATTTTAAAATAACATGTGATATTTGGCTATAATTTTATATATAAATTTCTATAATTATATTAATGAGTTGCTTATTATTCGTTATAATACATATTATACATGGTTTAATATAAAAAATAATTAATTTGTAGCGAATTTACAAAAAATAATATACAAGTTAAAAAAGATTTTATAAATTATAAATGTAAATAAAAAAATTATTAATGTTATATTAATCTATCTTATTAATTTATTAAAATTATTATTACTATCTTACGATTTTTGAAACATATAAATTTGTAAAAAAAATATAAATTTATATGTTGAGGATGGGATTTGAACACAAAATTACCTGGAAAAACAGAAACTTAAAATCAGCAATATAAACCAACTCTACTAGTTCGATATCTTTGACAAATTTTGCTTAAAATATACATATACTTTTTTCTATAATTTTGGCGGGAACAGTTTTTTCTAGACTTCTTTGCTTTAGTGTATATACTAGCATTTCACCCGTGCGTTGCACGAAATTATTATATTCCTATTAAATATTATTAAAAATACCATATTTTTTAAGATTTAAGAGACCATTAAGTCTATTGAAATACTAAATTTATTCTAATATATCATGGTATTGTATATACAAATATTACAACTATATCGTAAATTAATTAAGTTTTTTTCTTATTCTTCCAGTTTGTTTGTCATGATTTCGAAACGTATTTGAAAAGTACTTGGATTCTGCGATAAACATATTTTATTTTATACTTTCTTCAAATCATTTTTATAAATTAAGTTAATTTTTTTTAATTTTTATCCTCCTCTCAATAGTGCTCCTCATTTCTTGATCACTTCTATAAATTAGTTTCCACAATATTTTCTTGAAAGTATGAATGAACAATTTTTTTTTTAGATAAGAAATCTTTTTTTTCAAGGAATATTTTTTTGAACAATTTAGTTACATAAATTTAAACAATATTAAAAAGAAAGACTCGCAGTTTAGTGAAAAATATCAAAATTCATTGCAGTTCAATCCATTTAATTTTATTTCAAGTTTGTGAATTTTTTTTTTGAAATGTAAGTATGCTTACACGATAATTTCATTTCAAGTGGACCTTGAACTTTGGATGAATTGCAACCACAAAAGAAATAATCATGATTTTGTGTAGATTCAAAGAAAAAATTTTAAATAAAAGGAAATACAAAAAATATAAAGATTTTTGAACAATTAGTTACATAAATTAATACAATGTTAGAGAGAAAGACTCATAGAAAAAAATTGTAGAAAATACTTATTTTTTTTGCTTAAATGTAAGAATGCTTCCATGATGATTTCATTTCAGGTGGGACTTGAAAATTGGATCCACAAATAATTTATCATCATGCGTTTATGTAGATTTAAAGAAAATTAATGAAATAAAAGAAAATACAGAAAATATAAACATTTTAGAATAAAATGAGATGCGTTTGTCGAACTTTTGTTATTTCTTGTATATAAATTAAGTTTGCACGAGTTACCCATATTTGTTGCATATCAAATGTTTGATTTTAATAAACCAATATATGTCACATTCGTAAATATTATATATATAATAGTTATGTGTTCTATAGATATGATAAATAATACTCCTTTGTGCCATATTATTAGACACGGATGGAGTGGCACATGAACCAAGACAAATAGTAAATAAATGTTTAAAGAAAGATTAATTCAAAAAATATTAATGAAATAATCACTAATTACAATCTTAAAAAAGTCAAGAAATGTAGGCGGAGTGATTAAGATTATGTTTTGTTAATAATCATTAGTTAATTTTGATTATATTTTGTTAATTTTTTGCCAAATAAGGAAACGTATCTAATAAATGGGACGGACCGAAAAGGAATACATGTCTAATACAATGGGACGGAGGGAGTATAAATTTTCAACCTAATGTACCCACGATTTATATTTTTAACATAAATTAATAAATTATAATCTAAATAAAATAAAAAATAAATTGATGTACCCATGGTTTATATTTTTAATATATAGATAATACTAATTTTAAGTAATATAAAAGTCAAATGATATACTCACATTTTATATATTTTAGTATAAAGTAAAAATACTAAATAAAATAAAACAGAAAAAATCGAACTGGGGTATGAACACAAAACCAATTGAATACATAGAAACTTAATATCAACACTATAGACCAACTATACTAGTTAGATATCTTTGATAAATTTTGCTTAAAAATATATATATTCATATTCTTTTATAATTTTGGCGGGAACAGTTTTTTAAGACTTCTTTGCTTTAGTATATATATAGACTAGATCTGCACCCGCGCGATGCGCAATTCAAATATATAATATCTTATTTTATAATATTAAGATATAAATAGTAACATTTTAATATTTTTTAGCTTTTCTTTTTAATTATATTTAATTTTTATTCATCCATATTATATTTAATATATTATTTTATAACTTAGCTTTCATATTATAAGTCAAACTATATATATAAATTTAATAAAAATAAAAAGAAGAATATCAAAGACAAAATTTATGCGGTTTGATTTAAATATTATCCCATAAATGATATTATATTTGAATTATTTTAAAAAATAATAAATATATAAAATAGTGAGATCTAATATTTTTTTTAAAAACTGACAAATATAATTTTATTATATTTTTATTATTATTTATTGTATATCTATATTATAATAGAATAGATAATAAATAGAACACAAAATAAAAAATAATTTATATTTTTATTATTATTTAGTTTTAGATTTATATCCTTACGTTGCATGGATTACATATTTAATAACTTATTTAATTATATTAAAATATAAGTATAAGGTTATAAAACATACATATATATATATATAGGGATTGGATCCGGTGATAAAAAATCCTCATGTGATAAAATGATAAAGCTGCTTGATTACCTTTACAATGTTGTTTGATTGTGTTTTAGTTGTTTTCTCGATTACAATATTGCTTCATTCTATATCAGATGTTGCTTGATCATTTATTGCTTGATAGCGTTTTAAGTGTTGCTTAATTAGTTATTAGTCATTGATTTAATTAGATCGAATGGATGAGATTCATTCTTATTTTTAATATACTTATTTATTATTATATGATCCCTCCTCTATATATATATTAGTATAGTTATAATATTACTTTTTTATATTATAAATCCAACTATATATAAATTTGATATAAAAAAAAAAAACAAAGAAAGTAGATAAAATACAAAGCTTATAAACACACGAGTTTGTTTGACAATATTAACCAATCAAAAATTATATTTATATTTTTTTATTATTTTTTTGCATTATACTTGCATTGTTTTAAAATGTAAAATAATATGAAATAGTGAAAATATAATGTTTTACTAAAAATGAATTTTGTTAACATTATCATTAGTTTTATTAAAATATATACTCCCTCCTTCCCGGTTTAATTGTCCCGGTTTGCTCGGGCACAATAACCAAGAAGTGTGAGTGTAGAGTAAATTGAGTGAAATTAATATTTTATTGTTGAGTGTGAAAAATTTACATTTTTTAGTAATTGGACAATTAAACTGGGACAGACGAAAAAGGAAAGTGGACAGTTAAACTGGAACTGAGGGAGTATATGTTATAATATTAAAATATATGTAATGTTATGATATAAAACATATCAAGCAAGGCAAATTTTTTTAAAAATTTGATGTAATATGCGTGAATTAAATATATGATGCCTTATTTTATGATATTAAGATAAAATTAACAAAGTTATCTATCTTAACATTTTTAGTAATTCTTGTTAAGTATATTTAATTTTATTTATCAATATTACATTTAATATATCTTAATATAAATTATTTTCTATATTATACGTCAAATTATACATAAATTTAACAAAAAAAATATTCGTCACAATGTCTAAGGGATTTGAATTAAATATTATATCATATAAGATATTATTTTTGTATTTTTAAAAAAAATAATAAATTAATGACAAATAATATTTTGAAGAAAGAGTGATAAATATAATTTTATTATTGTTTATTGTACATCTATAATATAATAAAATAAATAAATAATAAAATAAATTAAAAAGGATTGAAAATTTTGGCGGGAACAGTTTTTTTGGCCACTACTCTGCTTTAGTATATAGACTAGATTTATACCCGTGCGTTGCACGAATTACATATTTAATATTTTATTTAATTATATTAATTATGTCATCTTTAGAAAAGTTTTAATCTCAATTGTTGATTTTTTGAGATTGATGGTGTAGATTCATTCCTATTTAACACAAACTAAATTTTAACATCCCTACATATATATTTGTATAGTTATAATTTATAACACATAATTTTGTTGAAATTTATTTCATTTATTGTAACGCCCCCAACTGACCTTCCCAATTTGGGGCCACGTTACATTGATGTTTCAGGTTTTGTCAAACACACTTCAGGAAATAATACGAGGAAGACTTTATCTTATTTAAAATATAAAAGTATTCAACATAAGTACTTCGAGTCAAGATTTAAATAACAGAATTCAGAAGATACATAATTCAAGGGAAGGAAAGTTCAGAGAGTGTAGCAGCGTGTGTGTAGCGTGATGGTGACATGTATATGAAGATACATGTCACAGGATCTCTTATTTCTTCAAATACAAACATTTTATTTCGCCTGCTTACACCTTGCTACTCCCATCCGTGCCGCTAACCTGCACGTTTTAGAAATAACGCGAGGGCTGAGTACTTTCGTACCCAGTGAGAAACATGCCGAAAACATACTTTAGGTAAGAAACATGCTATGCAACTCACACAGATAGACATGGGGTTTTGTTGAAAAGATCCATGTTATCCAAAACATTTTATTTTAGGTGCTATGTTATTATATCTGTTTCGGTGTTGTAACTGGAAGCTGGCCTACTTCCAAGTTACGATGATTCGTAAGGAATGATTTAACATTCAACCTACAATCATCTAAGTGCACTAATCTCGGTTTGTTCTTCGAGATCCGATCGTATTATATTCATCATTCACTTCCTCATAGGGTTTAAGGTCGCACACCATTTCACCCATCATATCTTTCTTTTGGGTTTAAGGTCGCATACCATTTCACCCATCATATCTTTCTTTCGGGTTTAAGGTCGCATACCATTTCACCCATCATATCATTCTTATTGCTAATAAGAGTAGCGCATGTACGGAGGGTACATGGTTCTTGTCTTATTAGTGTTATCTCTCTGTTAATAATTAATTAGCAGAGGGCAGATATAATAGCACAAAACATGCATAGCAGTCTTAGTTTAAATCAAAACATTTTAACACATTTTTAAAAGAAAAGCACACGTTTGATTTTATACTGAAATAGTTTCCCCACCTCGTTATCAGCTTAGGCTAGATGTCTCTTGCTAGAATGAGCTCGCACAATCCTTGCTTTCAATCTCCTACAATCAAATAGGGTTCTCGAGTCAATACGATGTATCTAGGACAATAATATCCTATTCAATAATAATCGAGACCCAAAAAGGATTAAGGTTGGATAAGAGTTAGAAAATAAATTTCTAGTTCAAGCCTCTGTATCGGCCGATTTGATCTCATATCGGTCGATATGGATGTATCGACCGATATCACTCTATTTCGGTCGACATGGCTGTGTCGACCGATATGCCCTTATCTCGGTCGATACGCTTGTGTTGACTGATATGCATTCATGTCGGCCGTTATGCTCGAGTCGAACGATTTGCCTTCATATTGGCCGAGACACCTATATCGACCGATTTAGGTTCATATCGGTCGATACACTTGTGTCGACCGATATGGCCTCTATTTCGGCCGATACGGGTTGTCTTCCCCGGCAGTTCGCACGGCGAACCTGCAACTCGCCGTTTTGGCCTCTCCGGCCGACCGATGACACATGCAATTACACATTTGAGCTCCCTAAACACCCTAGAATACGATTCTAGCCTCAAAACACCGATTTAAACACGAAATAGAGGGTTGGAGGTGAGCTCACCGGAAAACTTCCCTTCACGGCGGCGGTGTGATTCCGGCGTCCAAATTCCACTTTCTCACCGCCCGAATGCTCCTCTCACACTGGGGAACATGAAAATGGCGTTCAAATGCCGGTTAATGGCCGGAAAATAGGATTCAAGCAATTAAATTTCAAAAATTGAGTTGAGACCCACCTCAACTTCTCTCTATGTTTTCTCCGTCCTCGTTCCACTTCATGGCGAGTACCTTATATCAAAATGAAGCTGGGATTAAGGACTTCACGGTGGTGGTGCCGGTTTGTCAAGATGTCGCCGGAGGTGGCCGGAAAATGGACTGAAAGGCGGCGGGTTTTGAGAGGGTGGGGAGTCTCTCTCTCTCTAGCTTTCTCTCTCAGATTATAACATAAGGTGGAAAATGATATAACATAAGGTTTCCACTATTTATACCCTTGTATAATTATAATTCCTCCACATATAATATATGTGTAATTATATATATATACAACATTATACATGTATCCATGTATATCCACCTCAAATAATTCCACCTTATTTCTCCAATTTCATAAATCACGATATATTTCCACAATCATACACCCAATAATTCTTGATATTTTCATCAAGATCATAGAGTAATTAAGCTCAATCACAATATTTGATTCTCCAATTCCACTTACATAATCTCAATTGCTCCTCAATTAAATAGAAAATTCTTCTTTAGTAACATATGAATCCTTACAAAAGCTTAATTAAGCTTGGGGCATTACATCCCCTCACCCTTATAAAATTTTTGTCCCGAAAATTACAAGTCTACAAAAAGTTCGGGATATTTCTCTCTCTTATTATCTTCCAGCTCCCATGTGGCTTCTTCTTGCCCATGATGGTTCCACATCACTTTCACAAGTGGAATCGATTTATTGCGGAGCTCTTGCATCTTTCTGTCTAAAATAGCCTGCGGCTGTTCCTCATACCGTAACTCAGGGCTCAATACTATCTCTTCTTGTCGAATCACATGTCTGGAATCATGTATGCACTTCCGTAATTGGGACACGTGAAACACATTATGGATGTTATCCATACTCGGAGGTAATGCTATCCAATAAGCTACTGGACCAATGCGCTCTAGAATTTCATAAGGTCCAATATAGCGCGGTCTTAGCTTACCTTTCACCCCGAATCGTACTATCCCTCTGGATGGCGAAACCTTGAGGAATACCTTATCCCCCACTTCGAAGTATAACTCAGCTCTTCTTGAGTCGGCGTAAGACTTCTGTCTACTCTGAGCTTCCTTGATTCTTTCTCTGATTTGTCGGACGATAGTGATCATATCATTCACTGCATCTGGTCCAACCACTTTCCGCTCTCCTACCTCATTCCAATACAGAGGTGAGCGACACTTCTTTCCATACAACGCTTCGTAAGGAGCCATCCCAATAGTTGCCTGATAACTGTTATTGTAGGCAAATTCAATCAGAGGCAAGATCGGTTCCCAGTTGCCTCCTTGGTCCAAGAACACTGTTCTTAGCATATCCTTGAGAGTCTGGATGGTTCTTTCTGACTGACCATCTGACTGTGGATGAAACGCCGTACTAAAGTTCAGGCGAGTCCCCATTTCCTGCTGTAAACTCTTCCAGAAACGAGATGTAAACTTCGTATCTCTGTCAGACGTTATTGACTTCGGCACTCCGTGCAGTCTGACTATCTCTCGGACATATATCTGTGCTAGCTTATCTGATCCGTAGTTTACCTTAATAGGTAAGAAGTGCGCACTCTTCGTTAGACGATCCACAACAACCCATATCACCGTATTCTCTTTTTGTGACCTTGGTAACCCTGTTACGAAGTCCATGGTGATGTGTTCCCATTTCCACTCAGGAATGTCTAACGGCTGCAACTTTCCATACGGCCGTTGATACCCACATTTTTAGTTACCTGACACATGTAGCCCATGTCTCAAAATTGTTTTTTCTCTCTCCTCTAAAATTTTTATAAAACTTTAAATAATCATAACTCACTCAATTTAAATTATTTTTCTACGTATTATATATCAAATTAAAGATAATTTAATTATATTTCAAACGAAATCCATATTACATATGTTCGGAATAATATATTTGTCGTTATACTAAATAATGTAATAACCTAAACTAAATAATGTAACATAATACAAAGGTTAATGTAATGATATATTTAAAAGTACTGTAACGTTAATTATGTAATAAGAAGAATTAGATAATGTTATTCGATGAACATAGATAATGTAGCATAATATGAAAAATAATGTATTGACATTATGTTGCATTATCCGTATTCATCGCGCATTATCTAATTCTACTTATTAGTATTACAGTATTACATTATCCTTTGTATTATGTTACATTATTTAGTTTTAGTTATTACATTATTTAGTTTTACTACGGTTATCTTATTCCGAACATATGCAATAAGAAATTCGTTTGAAAGCTAATTAAATTATCTTTGATTTGATATATAATATGCTATGAATGTTACATTATTTATAAAAAACATGGTGCATTATTTGTTTACAATTTCAATATTATACTTGGAGTCAACCTTAAAAATAAAATAAAACACGCTATGAATGATAATGTAGTAGATAAAGAATAAATAATGCATCAACTATCATATAAATAACATAACATCTACATGGTTAAAAACTGCAACTCAAAATGAAAGATGCGACGTCAAGCTTCCATGGATAACTTCTCTTGCAATTGTTATACATCGCATCTGTCCCCAACCTCCACGAATTGCACGCCTTTTTCCTCCCGACTGTTGGCGATCGCGTTGCACCTTGCCACCACAACCACTGTCGTTGCTAGAGTTACGCGAGGAGAGGAGAATGCGCCGTTGTCTTCTCTTACCCGCACAACAACTAACTTCAGTAAAAATAAAATAAGTTGAGAATGTAACTCATAATTTTACCAACACACCAAAAAAATTATACAAATTTCACCAATATTATATAGATAAAAAAAGAGATTTCTATGTGGAGTTTGTGAGAAGAGGGAGCACGAGAGGAGAGAGATACAGTAGGAGAGAAAATTGCACGAATCAGTTTTGACTACAAAATGTGGACTCCTGAAAGTTAGGGTTTTCAATTATGGACACCTCTAAGATAACTGTCTTTATTAAAGACGGTTTTAACATTAAATATCAATAAATCGTCTTTATTAAAGACGGTTTAAACTTTAAATATAGATAAATCGTCAATAGTAAAGATGGTTTGTATAAATCATATTAATTAATTCCTATTTAATTAGCATAAAAATTAAAAACTACATAAATTTTGAGAAATATAAAAAACTATAATAGTCATCTACAACATTGACGGTTACTAAAATGGAAGTACGAAAGAAAATAAAAATTAAAACCGTCTACATTAAAGACGGCTACAAAAAATTAAAATAAAAAATATTAAAGATATGACATAAATTTTGAAAATAACTAAACAAATAATATCAAAATCGAACATACCTATTTTACATAAGTGAACCCGCAGTGGAGTCGAACAGCAACGGCGCCATTGGTGACGGAGATGGCAGCATACGACGTTGGCGGCGGAGATGGCAGTAGACGCCGTTCGTGACAGGCGACCTCTGCCACAAGCGATGGACGGTGGTGGTTGGCGGTAGATAGGTGGTGATCGGCGATGACTGGGTGACGGTCGGCGGTGGAAATTTTTATTTGAAAATCACGATCGATTGAATTTTAATTTGTAGGGTAATTGATTTAATTCTCTTTAAAACCGTTTATATTGAAGACGGTTTATATATAATATATATATATATATATATATATATATTTAATCAATAATAAAATTGTTAATTAAAAATGTAGTTACGAATTTATTAAAATCGTCTATTTTAAACCGTCTACAATAAAGACGATTTATATATTTATTTTTTTAATTTTAAATCAGTAATAATATTATAAATAAAGATTCTTAATTAAAATTATAATTACGAATTATATAAACCGTCTTTGTTAAAGACGATTATACTAGATGCTTCCACATCTCTAGGGTCTGTATTTTTTGAGTCTACATTTTGAAAATTTGTTTTAGGCATGGAAATCAGGAGAGGAGAGAGATAGAGAAAAGAGAGAGAGAAGAGAAAGAGTATGAATTTGTAGGGGTGTAATCGAACCGAGTCGAGTCGAGTCGAGTAGTGTCGTGCTCAAGTTTGATTCGTTTAGTTTCGAGTCGAGCTTCAAGTTTTTTTATCGAATATTTTGATGTTCACGAACGTTATCGAGCTTTTATCGAGCCTAAACGAACTTTCTAAATTTAGAATATATTTAAGATTTTCATTATTATTTTGAAGAAAATGTTATTTATTCCAAAAAGAAATATCATATTCATGCTCAAATTCTAATTTTTTTTTAATTATTAGACGGATTTATCATTATTGTTACTCTTAAATCATAAAAATATTATTTTTATAAAAGTAATTATTTTATATTTCTTACTAATTTTAGCTAACGAGTCTACTCACGAGCTCACGAGTCGAATACTATGATGCTCAAGTTTGGTTCATTTAATAAACGAGCTTTACTAAACAAACTCGAACGAGCTTTTATCGAGTCGAGATCCGAGTAGCTCATGAACAGTTTGGTTCATTTACACCCCTATGAATTTGACGTGAGAGTTGGATGGTTTGGGTAAGGAATATTAATTTATTTCTAGATAATGACAAAATTAACCTTAATAAATAATTAAATAATAAATAAGAAGTCAAAGTCAACATTTTAAAATTTAATTTGGACCACATATTTAAGAAAATAAAAAGTTAAGATTTGACCTTATATAACTTGTGGAATTATATAACTTGTGGAAAGTTGGTAACATATGATCACATCAATATATATATTTATATGAGTACACATAAAATTCAACATAATTAAAAAAATTTCCTGCATTGCTTGACGATTTTTGAACAAATCAGTAAATAATTAATTTTTTTAAAAATTAAATTAGGATGTTCTTGTACGGGCATTTGGAAAAAAGTGATACAATTGAAAATTTTAAAAATTCGCATTATTATATACTCCATTATGAAACAGTAATTTATTGTGCAGATTAAAATAATAATGTTTAATATTTATCATGGAGTAAAAAAAAATAGATTAATACTTAATAGTTAATATTTCACGAATGAGATAGCTTGATAGCTAATTTAATTTATGCATAAAAATAATGATTTTT
Organism: Plectranthus barbatus; assembly: GCA_026898455.1. Lineage (NCBI taxonomy): Eukaryota > Viridiplantae > Streptophyta > Magnoliopsida > Lamiales > Lamiaceae > Plectranthus > Plectranthus barbatus. Next base: position 25,586 of record JAPKLW010002176.1, read on the forward strand.
TATTAGTAATTTTAGAATAAAATTAAATAGTTTAATGAAATGTCTAGTAATAGAATATAGATAAAATAGATGAAATATTAAAGAAAAATAACAGTAAAGATTATGTCATGTTTATTTCAGAGAAATTAGTGTTTCGTAATGGACAACGAGATATTATAACCATTTAATTATTCTAAGGAAAGAATATTAAATCCTTCATAATTATTTTAATCAATTAGCTAGACTCTCGACTTTTAATAATATTCATAGAGCATAAAAAATATGAAAATGAAATATTAAGTTTTTAAAAATAGATTCAAATAAAAAAACCAATAAAACAATAAAAATAACTTAAGTTTTACTTAATGAATCTGAAGACTAAACTTTACAACGAAATGATTAAAAAGCCTATCCTTTTTTGTGTTAATAATTGTTACTCCCTCCGTCCCTCTTAATTAGTCCCCTACAATGTGGGCACAATAACCAATACAGTAAGAGATAGAGAAAATTAATATTTTATTAGTGAGTGGGAATAAACTTTCTATTTTAAGTAAGGGGACAATTATATGGGACGTACAAAAAGGAAAGAGGGACTAATGAAGTGGGACGGAGGGAGTATTTAAGATCTAAGATAGACATTTACTATATTTTTAATAAATATTTAGGTTTGAAATATCTTCATGGTCTTAATATTCCATAGTATTTTAACATGTATATTAGTAACATAAATTAATAAATAGTGACAATAATTAATTATCAATCTCACAATCACTAATATGAAATTAAATAATTAATTAAGCACTAAAATTTAGATATTACAGTCTTTCCAAATAATAATAATAATAATACTCCAACAACTACTTTAGCATTTCAAATACTGTTTATAAAATTAATTAACTAAATTAATCTTTCTGTGAAACTGTGACAAAATGAACTAATTTAGTATTTCAACTACTGTTTACGCAATTAACTAAAATTAGTCTTACTGTTAAACTATATATGACAAAATAATAAAACTATTAAATGAATAAGTAGTTCAATAAAATGAATTCCAAGTATTCCTTCAAAATCAATTCGTGCAAATAAATATAATGGCATGTTACTTCGTTAGAATACATACAAGTCAGTCTCCCTAGCTAGCAACACGAGTGGTACGTCTTGTACAGAAAAATGAACTCTAAAAAATAATCAAAATCTCTAACTCTTCATGCTAGGGTCTAAAGCTTGGTCGAGCTAGATTTCATGAGAACAACTCGCCCAAGAATCAAGAACATGAAAATACAACAATTAAACATATGAAACATACAGTTTAAAGAATCAGATATCATCTAAAGAATGTCGATCTTGCATTATTATCATGAATTCAAACATATATGCATGTCACACGAGCAAGAATATTCAATCAAGCATTCTGCAGTAATTTCATCAACGTTGTTTCTTTTTTCCTTTAGAATTCTGACTATCGATCAGTTCTGGAAAATCTGAAGGTTGAAGGGTGAACCCTTGGGATGGAGTACTGCTAGGGTTTTGAGAGGAGCTCTCGGGCTCTGCTCTTGAACTGCTTGGTGCAGCATTCCTCATGTTTTGCTGCAATTAATGTAATAGCAAGGATATATATATTAAAAAGAAACAGCTAGCAGAAAGGAAATGTAATACTAATATATATATATATATATATATATACCTGTGGTGTTTGAGAAGTACTAGAGTAGTAAGGAGGTGAGGGACGATGGTGAGGAAATGAGGGAGGATGGTAAGGAAGTGAGGGAGGATAGTAAGGATGTGAGGGAGGATGGTAAGGAAGTGGAGGAGGAGGAGGAGTATGAGTACTTGGAGAAGGAAGTGAGGGAGGATAGTAAGGAAGTGGAGGAGCATGACTTGGAGAAGGAAGTGAGCGAGGATAGTAAGGACGTGCAAGAGCAGAAGGAAGTGAGGGAGCAGGTGGAGGTGGAGGAGGAGGAGGAGGATCAT
>JAPKLW010002176.1:27545-42851 GCA_026898455.1 Plectranthus barbatus
GCAGGTGGAGGTGGAGGAGGAGGAGGAGGATCATGCCTTGGAGAAGGAAGTGAGGGAGCAGGTGGAGGAGGAGGAGGATACGGAAGTGAGGGAGAATAGTTAGGACGTGGAGGAGCAGGTGGAGGAGGAGGAGGACTTCGATAGTAAGGACGTGGAGGAACAGGTGGAGGAGGAAGGTACTTGCGATCCACCGACAATACCGGGATATACTGCATGCCATGAAAATAACATTCATCAATGCAATATAATCAGTTGTATGCAGCAGACACTCTAATTAATGAATTGATAACTCATCTTCAATCAATTGCAATGAAAGAAACAATAATCTTGAATATTAAACTCAAACAACCATGCCGGCCCTTTGGATTCCATTTACAAAAAGTTCAGCTGCAATTAATTATTCAAGAAGATGGTATATATATATATCCTAATTAATTAATAGTGTTCATTTCTCTTCTTCTCCATAATTAAACATATATAACATAATTAACCCAGTCTTCAACAACAACAATCTTGAAAATAAGAAACGATACCGCAACTTTGTCTGGCTCAGCATTCTGGTTTCCAGCCTAGAATTCAAGATAAAAATAATTAACAAATTCGAATGAATGAATGAATGAATATAGTATATAAAAGCAAAAATGCACTGACCAGTACTGGAAAAGCAAGTTCTCCGACAACGTGGGCTTCGATTACCGATGGAGCAGCAGCATCTTTCGGGTCGTCCAGATAATTCGCATGCGGCCATACTTCAAGTTTATCACCTGAGTACATGGGATTAGTAATATACATTGTCCTTGAAATATGGGGCCACGGCTTTCTAGGCCACATGATACCGGCCGGCATCGGCCCTTCTGGGTGAACTATAACTGCACTTGGATAATCCTCAGGTGATACCATTTTCCTACTCATTTCAACGTTTCTTGCTGCGATCAAACAATATCACCACCACATTTTACTGATATAAAGTTAAAAATATTTGACAGAATGAAATGAAGTGGGAAATTAATATTTCAAGAATCACAACTTCAACAAAGCTTCTAATTTTCTTGGCTGAAGATGAGTATGAAATGAATTCAGGAGAGAGAGAGAGAGAGGGAACCGGAGGAGTGTCGTCTTGAATTTGGATTTCTCTGCAACCCAGATGAGATGATCAGAAACAACGACGCAGAGAAGAAATCAATTAAAGCCCTCGTTCGATTTTCCAAACCCCAACTAAGCTCTGTGTAGAAATGTAAAGCAACTATTTCAAAGCTGTGCCCCTTTTATAGTTTTTATTATATGAATTGAATCTAAATCTCCCGCCCAAATCCAGAAATGGATCCTCTTTCTGCCAACCGACGCCAACCGTTATTTTATATGGAGTAATATTTTATTTTTTTTATTAATCACATTTAATAGTTTCGAGTAATTCTAAACACAGCCACAATTTTACTTAATGCAGCATCATTCACATTTTAAAATATTTATATTACTATTTTACCCTCTTAAAAATATAATTATACTTTCTAAACATAGCTATAAATTGAGTAATTCTAAATACAGCCACAATTTCTCAATATAGCCTATTAATTACTTTTATAAAAACAAAATTATTAATAAAAATTATTATTTTAACCTCAATTTTTAAAATCTACTAAAAATAAAAGAATGAATTGCATTGATTAGCATAGCCCCACTGATTAACAGTCACAATTTGAAAGAAAAAAAATAAAATAATTCTTTCATCATTCGACAAACAATTTACAAATTAATATTCATAACCTCCATCAATTCAACATTCATTATATTCATAACCTCCATTAATTCATTTTTTTTATTTTGTAGATTTTAAAAGTTGACGTTAAAATAACAATTTTCATTAATATTTTTATTTTTATAAAAATAATTAAAAAAATTTGGTAGATTTTAAAAATTGAGGTTAAAATAATAATTCTCAATAATATTTTTATTTTTTAAAAAATATTAATAGGCTATATTGAGAAATTGTGGCTGTATTTAGAATTACTCAATTTGTAGCTATGTTTAGAAAATATAATTATATTTTAAAAAGGGTAAAATAGTAATATATATTTTTTAAAATGTAAATGAGGCTGCATTGAGTAAAATTGTGGTTGTATTTAGAATTACCCAATAGTTTCACCAGCCGAGTAGAGTTTGTGGTGAGCAATAAACTGGCCAAAGCTACAATTTAAAAATATACTTTAAATTATGCAATTTTTTTTCTAATCAAATACAAACTATCCATTTTTTTTAAATTAAATAGTAAACTATACAAATCAGGGATCAAATTTTTTTTTTTTTTTTTCGGGTGATGGAAAGCTAAATGTAGTCACCGAAAATTCATCATCAAATAAAAATGTCACATTCGATGGCAATGGTATTATAAAAATAATAGATATTCAAATAAATTAAAAGGGAAATAAAAACAAAATTACATAGTAAAGGAAAACACAATTATAATTGAAAATCACAGTGAATTAAAAGGTTAATGAAGAAAGCAAAATCAAAAACCTAAGAAAAATAAAGAGAAATACAAAATCCTTTCTATTCAAACCCTACGAAAACCAGCTCGTGCAAAAATCCTAAATACATAGACCCGACCTTTGTGTGATTCGGATATGTGTCAGTAAAACTGAACATGTGTTAATTTTTGACTCAAACCCTAGCGATATGGACACCCATAGACAATTTGAATGTCAAGAATTCAAACCCTCCAAGGTTTTCAATTTAAATATTGGTTTGAATTCAATGAATTCGAACCCTTTATAAATAATTTATTTTTAAGTTAATTTTGTGTGGAAATAATTTAAAAATTGGTTCGAATTCATAGAATTCGAACTCTTTATAAATAAGGGAATTTAGGGTTAGGATTAGGGTTACGGTAAAGGGATTTAGGGTTTATTTGTTATATTTAAGGTTTACATGATGTATTTATTTTAATGTATGTATAAATAAAATAAAGCACAAATTTAATTGAAATACTACAATAATTAAAGTCTAATACATAAATTTAACAAGAAATCTAGTCCGCATTTTTTCTCCGCCTGGTGAGCCATGTAGGGAGCTTCATACGCTTTGCGATGCTCTTAGAAGAAGATGAATCTTCAAGTCATTGATCTCCTAACAAATCAAATGGGATAATTAAGAAAAACATACATCTTAATAAATATTGTAATAGGAAATGTGAATAAATAAGTGAAAACATTGTTACTTGTCATGGTATAGTTTGTCGTGGATTGGTCTGTATTGGACTGGTGGGTAGTAAGCGTGGACTGTTCGGGACTGGACTATTTAGAATCAGATTGTTCTGGATTGGACCGGTAGGAGCCGTACGGATGGGGATTGGATTGTTCTGGATTAGAACGGTAGGATCTGTACTGATGAGGATTGGACTGGTCGGGATTGGGATTGGACTCGTAGGGAATGGACTGGTTGGAATTGAGATTGGACTAGTAGGTATACAAGAAGTCGTCGAAGCTGCCGAAGAGGGATTCGTAGTTATAGTTATGAGAGGTAGTAGGCTGGATATGAATATTCATATTGTGATCTGGCTTTGGCTCAATGATTGGATGATAATTGACGTGTCGGTAAATAATGGTCTTGTGCTTCGACATTACTCCTCCTCCTCCCACTGCCTGACATGAACCCTCCTCGACCCCCTCCCGTTGTTGCGGCACGCTAGGCGATCTTGGGAGCGTTGATGGATCACTAAATATTGTAGAATGTGTTTGACTCATTCCGCTATGTGACCTGGAAAGTTTTAGTACTTGTGCGCAATAGTCAGCGGCTTCTTTAAAATCTTTGCTGACTCCAAGATAAGAGGAGTAATGTTCAGCCTGTTGACGCAATAACGACATCACATTGCTCAGACCACTCTTCTACATTAAATCATTATATACAATCTTAGACCAATTTGGATTTAGTTCAATAAGTAATAAACTATATAAATATATGAAAATGACTTACAATGAACTGCAGCTCGTCCCTGTGTCCCATGTACCCCTGTGGTGCGACATTTTCCCGAGTGTAACTTGGATTAGCCATAAATATGATTGTTCTCTCCATGAATCACTGGAGGTAATCAGGCGTCGTGGTTTTCCCTCCGATCTCAATCTGTTTATTAGTGAGAAACACTTCATCTTCATTGTTACATTTATTCCAATCATTGATAAATTCCGCATGACGTGTTCTCCAATTTTTCAGCTCCGATTCTTTGCAAATTATGCAGGGCTTCTCGCGTTTCTCGATGGCACAGATTATCAGATTCAAGAATTACCTGCACGCGACCAAACTATCAAACCATCCTCTCCGGATATATGCCCTCGATGACCTCAAAGAAAATGAGGTAGGTAGTGGATACCCAAGAAGTATGGTTGTTCATGACGTATTTAATATTGTACGGTATGAATATAAATTGTATTTATAATATGTTAAATATAAATAAGTTAGTGGATTTAAGTAATCAATGTACACGCAATAATTGAATTTACCTCGTTTACTTGTAACAATGTCAATTGACTTCGATACATCTGAAGATTATTGAGTGTGATATTTGAGCGACTCTTCAGCATTGTCCACCTAAAATAAAAGTATTTTAAAAAAAAATATTAAAATGTGTTTATGAACCGTTGCTCGTTGCATATTATTTTACCAACAAAATTAATAAATTACCTCAATGCTAAACAAGCATTTTCTTGAGCTTGTAATGAGTGAATCTCTTGTCGAATAGATATGATCCTCTCTCAAGCCCAAACCTAAATTTGAATAAAGAATAATTAATGTAATATAATATGAGATTGAGAAATTAATAATATAATTAAAAACTACTAATAATATCATGTTACCTGCAACAATACCAAACGTCCGGCTATACTTTTGTTTGAACAAGTATTTCCAATTATGGAGGCCTTGCTAAGATTGTGGTAAAGAACTGCCAATAGAGCACTGCCCCAATTATATCGACTGTTGATATCTTCATTGTTGGTATCTTCAGTGAATGCTCGAACAACATGGCAGTAAACATTGAGTAACGCCCCCAACTAGCCTTCCCAAACTTTGGGGCGCGTCACAGTGGTGGTGGAATAGTTTTCAAAACATTTTTCAAAAATAGCGGAAGACTTACTCAACAAAACAAAGAATAAGTAAAACAGTTGTGAGTACGCTTCTCAAATTTTTGCTTATAGCGGAAGACTTATAAGATTTCAAATACATTCACTCAATTCAATTTCTACCAAAAGATGAAACGTTTGACAAGAACTTTGCACAAAAAACATAAGTAAAACAGTTGTGAGTACGCTTCTCAAATTTTTGCAAAAACACAAGGGAAGGAAAGATTTAACATAGGTGCAGTGCAGCGGAGTGTTACGTGATGGAGATATGCATATGAAGATGCATATCTTAGGATCTGTATGCTAAGGACTTATACGCGTATGCCCCCACGGAAATTGGTTCCAACTAGCCCAACTCTCTATCAAATCGAAGACCCAACTCTCGATCTTACGTTTTTCAGAATACCTTAACACAAAGCTCCACATGGCTAATATATTGGCCACTCTCAAATACAGATCATGATTATTCTGGTGAACTACACCAGCCTTAAATATTCGTAATAAGTCCCTAGCTGTGATAGATTTACCACCACTGAACAACCTATACACCGACGAATCAGAAGGATCATGTGAAGCACATGGATCAAAATCAGTGGGTCCAAATGCCTTGTTGGGACCGTTAACTCTGACATTAGTATGATATTGTCCGCTTTGGGCATCACAAGCCCTCACGGTTTTGTTTTTGGGCTCCTTCCCAAAAGGCCTCATACTAATGGGAGTTATGTGGACTCTTATATACAAGGAACCCTTTCCTTCTTTCTCCAATGTGGGACCTTGATACCCAACAATCCTCCCCTCAAACCAAATGGACCACATTCTTGTGGCTTCTCGTCGAAGGACCATATACCCATGGCCTCCCATATTCGAGCAATCTCATCGCATCGATACCCAATCCGTGCTACTCTCTTTCGCATCGGTATTCACAAAGAGGGGCTTCCCACAATCACACCCGAGTGCTCCAAGCTCGGTTTTACCACACAGAGTCCACCACCACTTCGGTCCCCTAACTTTGCCCGAACCTGGGCATTCGTGGGTTTCTCATTCCCACAGACGGCATCACTTGTTGGGACCGTTAACTCCGACATTAGTATGATATTATCCGCTTTGGGCATCACAAGCCCACACGATTTTGTTTTTGGGCTCCTTCCCAAAAGGCCTCATACTAATGGGAGTTATGTAGACTCTTATATACAACCCCATCACTAGTGCAAACTCACTCACCCCTAAAGAAATAGTATGCCCACCAATATGAAAACATAAAGCTTTTGGGTAAGGACTCCTAATTTGGTAACTTAACAGTTGCAGTAATTGTTGTGAGGCACAGGACCATTTTTTTTCCAAATTATCAAATGGCCCATTCATAAAACTAGTGAGCAAATTATCACCCTCTATTGAATACAACGTGTCACTTATTGTCTCTAATATTGTAACCTTAGTGCATAAATTGTCCTTACAAGTTGCACCACGTAAATCAGGTCTAATAAATTCAACCTGCACAATTAGCATTCAAAATAAACAAAAATTAACCTAATGTTCACTTCCAAAAACAGCATAACATCAATATTAACTAAACCAACATATTCTATCATAAATAAAAATTTCATGACAAATTTCAAAAAATATCTAGCATAATACCGAATAAGAACAACCAAATTTGAACAAATTCAACCAACATTCAAAAATTTAAAGTTCAATTTTCCACTTACAAATACACAACCAAAATAAAACTATAAATGAAGAAGAAACCAACTCACCTCGTTAGGAACACTTGCCATTTCCAAAAAATTAGTGCTCCAATGCTGACTTCTTTAATGGCTGCTGACCGACTGTGAGGGAAGAAGGAGAAGTTGAAAACTTACGAAATGAGAGAAACAAAATGAAAGGGAAGGGGTTGTTGCCGACAATGGTCAAAGCTAAATGTGAGAATTTCAAAATCAACGCCGGTCGACTGACATGGTCGGCATTGCGGACGGTGCTGACTACTTTTTCTTTGTTTTCTTCTCGTCGACATCGGCTTGATTCCCATGCATATATATATATATATATATATTGGAAGTAGGGATAGGATATGGACAAAAACCTCAATTCTCAAGATATTTCTTACTACTTTTTTTATAAAAAAAATCCAACGAATATTTTAAGTATGTCAGAAAATTATCTTTTGGGGCATTTTTTTAAGTTTTTGATAATATGAGATATTTTTCTGATGTTGTATAGCAAAATGGGGTACTTTAAAAATTTTCACTTAAAAAAAGTTCTAGGATTTTCTCTTCGGAATCTTTGAGAAATGTGTCCATGTAAAATAAAAAATATTAAATAATATTTTTATTTTAAAAGTATTAGTTTATTTATTGTGAAACATTCAATCACAACAATTTTTATTTATTGTGTTCATTCACCATATTCTAGATTTTTTCAAAAACTAAGATTTTTTCTTGCACACTAATTTATGTTTAAATATTATAAAGTTTATATAGTTTATACACTTTCATTAGCATTTTGGAAAATATGAAAGTTTGATGATCCTCTATATAGGAGATAACATAGAACAATTAAATATATTTAAACTACAAGTATCGTAAAATTATATTAATTAATATGTACTCAAAAAAGACAAATTCATGCAATTAATATATAATGAATTTAATATATTAACATGTGTTATAAATGAAATTTAGAATATATTATATTTTAATTAATTTTCTTACTTTATTCATTATAAGAATGCAATCTAAACATAATCATATCCTTATTTAAATTTTTTTAAAACACTAAAATACTTTTTTTAATATTTGTAAAATAGATATAATAACAAGTTTATTTGAATTAAATATAAACTTAGAAATAATTATATTCTATTATATTAAAATTTAAATAGAAAAATAAAAAAATAATTCCGTGATACCTACGGATATAATTGTGTGATATAAAAGAAAACAAAAACAAATGTTGATAATACATAATCTGAACAAGTGTTGGAAAGAGAGACGCTTTGTCACATGTCGCAACAGAGTCGTCTAAAGTCGAATTACAAACGCAACTAATTTGGAATTCCCGCACGCCTCTCCCTCTCTTTCACCAGAAATGTCTGAAACCAAGACCGCGGTGGCGCGGCCGCCTTTCCCGGCCGAGCTGGTATACAACTCTGGCTTTGGTAACCATTTCTCTTCGGAGGCCATCGCCGGAGCTCTTCCCCAAGGCCAGAACAGCCCCCTAATCTGCCCCTATGGCCTCTACGCCGAACAGATCTCCGGCACCTCCTTCACCTCTCCTCGCAAGCACAACCAGCGCAGGTCATATTGTGTGTGTCAGTTTTCTCATTTCGGATTCAATTGTTTTTTCGCTGATTAACAAGTGTGATGTTATTTTTGGCGCGAGCAGCTGGTTGTATCGCGTGAAACCCTCCGTGACGCATGAGCCGTTTAGGCCGAGAGTCCCCGGTCACGGGAAACTGGTGAGCGAGTTCGATCGGTCAAATAGCTCCGCCACGCCCACTCAGCTGCGGTGGAAGCCGGTGGAAGTTCCAGACGAGCCGACTGACTTCATCGACGGCTTGTACACAGTTTGCGGCGCTGGCAGCTCTTATCTTCGCCATGGTTTTGCTATTCACATGTAATTGGTATTCCATGATTTGATTTTCTAGTTTTCGTATTTGTCAGATTTATGCTGCCGTAGTTAGTTCAAAGTAGCACTAGGATCTGCTTGAAATACCTCGATTGCTTTGATAAACTGTAGGGGCCAGAATAGAGTCTGTCTTGTTCAGATTCAGTTATGTGGGGATGCTATTGCCTAGTATAGTAGCATGTTAAATTCATACCAATTTAACCAAGTTTGGACTGTTTTCTGACTCTCAAAGACTTGTTCATGATGGAGCTGGGGTAGATGGAGATTGTAATTTTTTCTTTCTGAGTATTCAATTATTGTTTTTAGAATTACTATTGACATTGTTAGTTGTTATTTATTTATTCATTTATGGGAAAGGGACAGCTAGACTTAATTCTTTCTTCTTATCTAGATTCTAAAATGTCTATTTTCACCTTAGAACTTACATACTTGTGGTTTATGTTTAATAGCGCAATATACCCCTGAAACACTAGCTCTTTAGCTCCGTGAGAAATTAAAATATTTGTTGTTTCTATGTATTCTCGGAATAAGATAAGAACTTCTTTGGGACTTGATCTTGAAAGCAAAAATGGAAAATCTTTTCCATTTGAGTTCTCCTTCAGCTGTAACCCACAATCTTTGCTTATTTGATTCTAGTTAGCTTATTTAATTGTATGCATGAATGCAAATAGATACGTGCTAAAACTGAAAAACTGCAGGCTTATTTTGTTTATAGAAATCAGTTGTTACGTATGGTTCTCTCTCTTTTGAATCCTCACGTTCTCAACTTCTGCCTTTGCCTTGATTTGGAAAATTTCAAGCATGTTTTCGTATTTTTATATTGATATGGAAGTAGGAGTGCACTTTTGGAGACTAATATGGCAGTTTGTTTGTAGGTATGCTGCAAACAAATCGATGGATAACTGTGCATTTTGTAGTGCAGATGGAGACTTTTTGATTGTTCCTCAAAAAGGAAGTAAGTAAAGATAACCATACATAATATTATCATATTTTTCCAAATCAAAATGTTATTTTGGACGGGGACTAAAATGATAATATCCTGATGTCTTTTCGAATTTAGTATATTTGTAAAAATTAAAGGAATCACTAGAAACTGAAAGATGCGGTTCGGAATTACATTGACTTTATAGGAATCCTGAACCATTATCAAACCTCCAATCTTGTCAATTAGGAATTCACTAAAGTTGCTTTCTTCAGGCTCTTTGACTTATCTCAAGTTTCAGAATTAGCTGAACATTGTTTGTCGTCATGGCAGATGCTATGGAAATTTGCTATTTCATTTTCATTTCTCTTTTGTGCTCCATCTACTCTCTTCATTCACTATATTTCTTAGAGTTGCAACTTTGGGTTTGGAGAGAAAACACAAGGCATGATCTGATTAAGGATGTGTTGGCTAATGTGCCACTCATGCTTCGTTGCTCACTAACCCGATGATTTGAAGTTACGACTCTTAACATTAAAATTGCCTCACATTGTTGCACCAATCATATAGGGTTGTGGATCACTACTGAATGTGGAAGATTACAAGTATCTCCTGGTGAGATAGTAATCATACCTCTTGGTTTTCGCTTTGCTGTTGATCTGCCGGATGGGCCATCAAGGGGTTACATAGCTGAAATATTTGGAACTCATTTTCAACTTCCTGACCTTGGACCTATTGGTGTGTCTACATATTCTCATAACTTCTAATTGAGGCAATGCTACCTTAAGCAAGCAAATGACTTATCCAATTGATCTGTGTGTGTGTTTTGGATTGTAGGTGCTAATGGTCTTGCTTCTTCGAGAGATTTTCTAGTTCCTGAGGCCTGGTTTGAGCATGCCCCAAGTCCTGGTTATACAATTGTGCAGAAGTTTGGTGGTGAACTCTTCACTGCAAAACAGAACTTCTCTCCTTTCAATGTGGTGGCTTGGCATGGAAATTATGTCCCTTATAAGGTAGTTATCTTTTGTATATCATACCAGTTGTAAATTTGTAACTATTAAAAAGGTATGCTGTTATTTCTCATTAATTATTACAAATATATAAAGCTAGTAGGTTAAAGAATTATTTGCTCTTGGCCTGATGATTGTTTTTTATGTATCCAGTATGATCTAAGCAAATTTTGTCCATATAATACTGTCTTGATTGATCATGCGGATCCGTCGATAAATACAGGTATTGCTAGCATGATCATTGCTCTAACTATCTCCTATGACCCGACTCTTCTATAAGAAATTTTTGTTCGGAAAGATATTCATTTAATACTCGGATACTTTCATTTTTTTTTCTTTCTAATAGACCAACTTCAATGCAGTTTTGACAGCACCTACTAATCAACCTGGTGTGGCATTGCTTGATTTCGTCATTTTTCCTCCTAGGTGGTTGGTTGCTGAACACACATTCCGACCTCCTTACTATCATCGGAACTGTATGAGTGAATTCATGGGTCTCATTCACGGAGGATATGAGGTATAGTGTAGATAATATCATGACTGGTGATATGCACACCTCTTTGTTTTCTGCATTTGATGAAACTCAAATGACTCAAATGGTAGTTAAATAGGGAAATCAAGATAGAAGAATTTCTTTCTACCTTGTTGTTGATATAAATAGAAGACTTATGTTCAGGCAAAAGCTGATGGATTTCTTCCGGGCGGTGCAAGCCTCCACAGCTGCATGACTCCCCATGGTCCAGATACAAAAACATACGAGGTAACGCAGTCTAATGCTGTCAAGACCTTAAGTCTAAATATGGTTTCTTTAGTTTGCATTTTGCCTTGGCATGACAGCAAAATTTCCCAGGCCACAATAGCACTGGGAGATGTAGCAGAACCTAAAAGAATTTCCAACACCATGGCGTTCATGTTCGAGTCATGCCTAATGCCTCGGGTTTGCCCGTGGGCGCTCAAATCTCCGTACATGGATCATGATTATTATCAATGCTGGATCGGTTTGGAATCCCATTTTACATGCGAATCCCTTGGTGAAGATAGCCAAAATGTAGAGAATGGACTTGGGTGACATAGAAAAGAAGGGATCGAGGGAGTAGAATTATTGAGCCTGGTGTAAATTGATGCATCTATATCAAGATAGAATTGTATCCCAACTGTTGGAGATTTTTATGATGTAAATATATTTATAATAATTTGAAACAAATAATGTAAATATAGTTATGGAACCTAATTCTCTTTATATGGTAAATGTGATATGGGTATGGGTTGGCTCGAGTGAACCAATTGTAAAAAAAGTGGGTTAGGATTAGAAATGAGTTGGCTTAACTGAACTAGTCAAATTTGAAGGAATTATTTTATGAATCGAAGTTTACATAATTTAATTGAATCAAGATTTCTGTGGATAAATAAAAAATTATCTTGCATTAATTTATTTTCTAACATGCTCCTATTTTATAAATAAATTGCATGCAGATGTTTATCGATTACCTTTTCATCTGTAGTTTTTGCGAATCTGCGAGTAGAGATTGAAGTATTTGAATCCTTGTGTTTCATATTTAATCATGTGGAATAAAAATTAAATATCTCTGATTTTAATTAATAATTAATATCGAGATTAATGTGAAAAGGGAAGAAAAGAATCCTCCAGATTTGATCTGTGTCTCTCCTCTCGCTCGTACCCGTATATCTAGTGAAGACTGCACATTGCACCGATCGAGAATGAGAGTTTCCTTCCCCACTCAGATGTTTCAGCTCCCAAAAATATGGTCTGCTGATTAGCAACTAATGAACATATGGTCTGGTCACCTAAGGGGGTATTTATAAGAAAATTTTGATCCTTATGGACTTGAGCTTTTCATGGGTCAGAGCAGGGATATCGGTATGCAAATAATAAATAGGGGCTCTAAATTAATTAATTATCATATTCAACACAAAATATAATTAATTAATTAATGATGATTCATGCCACCATAGAATCAATATTGACATATCAATTTATTACCACGTTATGAGGAATAGGTGCATAGATTCGGCATATCCCCATATTTAAGGTTTGGGACGTTCATTAATTAATTTAAGCTCTCACAAGCTTACAAATTAATTAATATATTTTATTCTTGAGTTATATCACTCAACCTTTTCATTTATGCTTGAACACTTGGGAGTCGAGCAAAATACTTATGCTGCTGAATTTGTATCTTCTTGCTTGTGGCTTGTTGACAAATTCTTACGTTGAATGTGATGAATCCTGTGAGATACTGCACACTTCATTTGTAGTAGTTTGATATTTATTATGTATTTTTGATTGACGACTATCAAACATTGAAGTTTGTTGAGTCGATAAGTGATGGAGATCCCAGTGAGCTGAAATTAGAGGATTCATTGAAGATTAGTTTTCGAGTTTTAGTTTTGAATTGATTTAATTTTTGAATTTTATTATTTACTATATTTAATTTTCATTTTTAAGTACTTGATTTTCGAAAATTAATATGTAATTTTTGAAAATTAATATATTTAGTGTCTAGTCTTGGTCAAAGATATTGAGATATACTTGTTGTATATCTTAATAGATTTGATATGCTTTTTATATTTGATTTCCTTATTAGACTAGGGTTTTGGGTCGCCTATATATAGGCTTTGTATCATACAATTTTATTCAGTTTTCAGTTTTTAATACAATTTGTGAGTTATCTCCTCAATTATCTGAAAGCTCACGAATTCTAGTAGCCCTAGAATTCGAAAATTCTGACTTATCAAACGGAATTCGCAGCCGTTTGTGGCGTCTTTGCTATATCCCTTGTTGTGAGCCGAGTTGCTTTTTGAGTCGTAGGGGCTCGTTTGTGTTCTTGCCTATGGTTCTCTAAGGGTCGAGTCATAGACATTGGATTTTCCATCGTATCTGTTCGAGCCGTGTTAGCGTGCATTCCTTGTTTGTCGATTCTGGCTGCAATCTAAACCTTCCCGTCGAGGATCGTATCATTTTGGTACCCAGGTTGTGTCTTTCTTTTCCTTATCAATATTCTTCGAACTTCATATTTGAATTTTGATCAACTCCGAATAAATGTCTTAGCATGTACAAGGTTGAAGAAGAAGAATACGCTAATCACTAGTTGGGTGTGTGGGTAGGGTCTAGCGCCTAGGTAGTGTACGTAGGGTCTATCTTTCAAATATTTTTATATCTTGAATATCAAAATGCGTAGATTACCATTACTCAGTAAGAAGGAATGCAACAAACACTTCCAAATTCAAATTTAATTAAGTCATGAATTCAGCCACTATTAGAATCAACCTTACAGAAACATGTGCTTTAGATATTAGAATTAATTCATACAACAAACGTTGGAAGGCAAAAATGGACGAAACTCCGAATTAATTGATAAAAGATAACTTAGGAAACAAAATACTTGATATCAATTCATACAAAATATACATTTTAGAATCACCAAGCCTTTTAATGTGCATAAAAAAAAGCGATGGGAAGAAGAGGAAGAATGAACGAGTATGGGAAAACAACGAACGACGACGCAAGGTGGTGATGGTGGAAGGCGCGCAGGGAAGACAACGGCGACACAGGGGAAGACAACTACAGTTCGCAGAGAAGACAAGGGCAATGCGGGAAAGGAGCGGCGGTTAAACTACCCCATTCATGACTTTTGGGGGAAGTCATAGCAAAAGACAAAATACAATTAATAAAAAAAAATTAGAAAAAGTCACAATTTTCATGACTTAAGTCACCCTGCCGATCCTGCAAAAATTTAGGTTATCCAATCACATGCTGCCGCTTGGCAGCTTGTGATTGAATATTTAATTTTTTATTAATAATATGTATTAAATTATATTATAAATATTTTAAAAATTATTAAAAATAAAAGAATTATATCAAATTTCATTTTTTCTTTCTCTATAAATAAAACCTAAATTGATATGTTTCCACACCAAAATCAATTTTTAATCATCCACACATTATATAGTTCCAATATATTTTTAAGTGTAATAGTATATTTTTACAATAATTAAATTATATATATATATGTTAAATATTTTAAATTTAATAAATATTGATAATATATATTGAAAAGTAAAGTAATAAAAATAGAAAATATTTTAGGTTGGATTGGGGTTATTGATGAGAATAAAAATTAAATGAGGTTGTGAATTGTATATGTTGAGGTGAGAGAAATTAATATTTTATGGAAAGTTGGGTTGAAATTGAGTTATGAATGGGGATAGCCTTAGGGGAGGACAACAGAAATTAGGAATTCATAAGAGAGAATAATTTTAAATAGCAAAAGTTATAAAACACATTCAAATAATAGCACCCCTTATGAAAAACTCCACAAAATAACAAAAATGTACTTTTCCTATCAACAATGTCTCAATCTCCCAATCATTTTTATCGATTTGTGCGAAAAGTCCAACTATTTGATTATTTTATTATTTTATTAAACAAAATCCGAGTTCCAGCTAGATTGTTTGACTTCCATCTCAATTGACCGAATTCCAGCTGGATTGTTGAACTTCCATCCCAATTTCAATAAATATTATTTGAATTAAATGTGGATTTAATATATTTAAAATCCGACTTCCATCCGGATTTTTCGAGTTCCAGCTCAATTAATCGACTTCCAGCTGGATTGTT
>JAPKLW010002176.1:42861-71650 GCA_026898455.1 Plectranthus barbatus
CAGCTCAATTAATCGACTTCCAGCTGGATTGTTCAACTTCCAGCCCAGTTTTAAAAAAAAATATTTGAATTAAATCTGGATTTAATATATTTTAAATCCGACTTCCATTCGGATTTTTCGAGTTCCAGCTCAATTAATCGACTTCCAGCTAGATTGTTTAACTTCCAGCTCAATTTCAAAAAAAAAAAAATTATTTGAATTAAATCTGGATTTAATATATTTTATTTAAAAAAAAAAATATTTGCTATTTATGATTAAAATTATATGAACCATTTTTTGATAATAAGAGTATTCATATATCTTATATTAATTGGTTAAAATGATAAATAAAATAAAGTATAATAGTAAGGATATTTTAAGAGCTGATTTTATAAATTGATTGAAAATTGACATTTATTTATCTATCTAATTGTCCCGTTTTAATAATGATGGATTAATTTTATGAAATTGTGATGAAAGTATGTATCCATTCTTGCAACTGTTTTTCTCATAAGATCATGATTTATGAAATTATTTTTAATTCAATTGACCAATATAAGTAGACTTCATAAAATTTAATTTATAAAATCTTATATTTTAATTTAAAAATAGAAATAAAATAAACAAATATATAATATTTTACTAAATAATATTAATAACACATGGTAAATGCAATCCATAACGCAGATTAGGTGGACAACTTTTGTTCCCTTTATTGCTTTGTTTTCTTCTCGTGATTAATTTTGAAATGAACAATAAATGATATTTTGAATATAATAGCATTAAAATTAGAATTGTTTTTTTTTCCTTTTTAATATATTTTAAATTCGATTTTCATCCGGATTTTATTCGACTTCCAGTTGGTTGACATATTTCCAGCCAAATTTAATTTTCACTTCCATCCGGATTATTATATTTAATCAACCCAAGGATTTATGAAATATATTTTTTCCGATTTTGCAGAATATGATTTAATATATTTAAACCCGACTTCCAGCTGGATTTATTCGAGTTCCAACTGGATGTGCATTTCCAGCCGAATTTTAAACATTGAACATCAAATATTATATTTAATTATTTGTACTTCTCTGAAAATAAAAAAAAAATTGAGTTGTGTCAAAAAAAATATAAACAATTAATCGGTTATTGATTTCACAAGAATCAAGAAAAGTGATGTTGTGATTAAGACATTTTAACATAAAAAAGTACACTTTTGCTATTTTGTGGAGTTTTTCATAAGAGTTGCTATACATTGGTTTTGCTTTATAATTTTTGCTATTTCAGATTTCCCCTCAATTGATAAACCCCACCTTTATATTATAGTATTTTATTGTTTTTAAAAAAACAATCTGTATAAAAAATCTGCACAAGGAATATTTGAAACGGCTGGTGGCCACTTAATCCACATTTTACAATAACGAGCGTGTATTCTAATACTCCCTCCGTCCCTTTTCTTTTCGGCACGGAGATTAAGAATTGTGAGTGTAATGGAATTAATATTTTATTGGTGAGTGTGAAAAAGTTTGCCATTTTAGGAAAGTAAGACTAATTTATGGGACAAATAAAAATGGAAAGTGGGACTACTTCAACGGGACGGAGGGAGTATGAGATTTTAATCACTTAGTTATAAGTGATTCATCATTTCCCAACTTTGTCCATCATTTCTCATTCATACAACTTTAAATTTGGGAAGATAAAAATATAAAACGTTGAACATAGGTGGATCCTACATCATTTAATTTCAAATATTCAAAGATCTAAAATCAATCAAGATACTTTACAATTCCAACATTGATATACATCAAGACTTTAGGTTGAAGGCGACTGAATTTACATTGAACAAGTGAGGAAATTTGCAGAATTAAAATCAAATTTTCAACAGCAAACTCATCTTAACAGAAACAGCTGCCAACCAGTTGTGCTCAACTAAAAAAAATCTTCCTATTAATCACGCAAATCACCCCCTTTCTTTGACAATGGTGCTCCCACTTTCGCAATTAATCGCTTTCTCCCACTTTCCATCATTACAACCCCATAAATTTGTTGGGAAAATGTCTATAATCTTACAAATCTAAATCCCAAAAAAGGAGAAAAAAAATAAAAAGGGAAAAGAAGATATCGATTATATTTACTGATTGTATACGTATTTGGAGAGAGAATATAACCAGATGGCGGGGGGTTATAGGGCGGAGGACGACTACGATTATCTGTTCAAGCTAGTGCTGATCGGCGATTCGGGTGTGGGAAAATCGAATTTGCTGTCGAGATTTGCGAGGAATGAGTTCAGCTTGGAGTCAAAGTCTACTATAGGAGTCGAATTCGCCACGCGCAGTATTCGCGTCGATGATAAGGTCATAAAGGCTCAGATTTGGGATACTGCTGGCCAAGAACGGTATTTCACTTCTTCCTTTCCGAATCTCTCCGTTTTGGGGGGAAATTCATAGCTTTTTGCGTGTTTACACAATTTAGGATAGAATTGAAGATGGTTTAATAGGGTATGTCTAGCTATTTTATTGCAAGTGATAAAAACTGTGATAGATTCGTTGAACTAAATCTAGTTTTCTGTTTCTTGATTTATCTGCTAGTGCGTAAGAAAGGATGTGTTCTAATAGGACAAAAACAGCTGCTTTTGCTGGATAGAGATTGGGAAGAAATGAGGAATTATTGGGGTAGTTGTTGAGGGACTAATAATTTGAGTTGATGCTTCAATGAAAAATCTATGGGTTTTTGTGGAGCTTATGAATTCAATAATTTTCTTACGACAAATCTTGTTTTTGTGAGACGGCCAATTCTCATTCTGATACTCTGAGAATTGATCTGAGTCATAGAAATCAACCGATTTTTCGACTAATTTACATTCAAACAATCAATTGATTTTTATGAAAAAAATAGGAATTCAATATCAAATATATTGATTTAACCGACCATTTCTTGTATTTTCACAGCCACAATTGGCCTGTTTTCATCCGTTCCCATTTGAGAAGACTTCTCTTTTATTACATGTAAAGTGTGAGTATGAATTGGCCTACCCATGTTCAGTAGTCATCAGTTAGGCTGACTCTCAAATGGTGTTCTGTGTAGTTGATCAGTCTGTAATTTGAT
The DNA here is from genome assembly GCA_026898455.1 of Plectranthus barbatus. NCBI lineage: Eukaryota > Viridiplantae > Streptophyta > Magnoliopsida > Lamiales > Lamiaceae > Plectranthus > Plectranthus barbatus. Next base: position 45,943 of record JAPKLW010002176.1, read on the forward strand.
TTTGAGTTAGTAAATATTAGTTAGGCTATCATATTCCTTTGTAGCATTAGAACTTTTGTTTCGAATTTCAATGATCCTAATACCTTGCAATAGATTATGTTACAAGTTAAAACCAACAGACTAGAAGACCTTTAGACAAAGAAATTACAATGGCAAGTTTCTAATTCCGCATTCTACATACTCAGATTAGTGAGTTTGAGTATTGTTGATGCTCATGAATCCGGATGATGAGCTGCATAGTCTGCCACTTTATTTAATTATTTGTCTCAAAATGTACTTAAAATGTTTGCATTCAATGTTCCGAGCCATGTTTGGACCACTCTGTCACCGTATTTCCTTTTTGTAGATTGACTTTGTTCAAAGTTGTAAGAAGAGACTCACTATCAATTTCAAACTCTGTTACCCGTAAGCTATAATGTTGTATTATACGTTCAGCAAATGCATAGCCAATGCCAATCCTTCCAGTAGAGTATTGTTAGCCCTAGCCACACATTCCCTTTTCGCAGCCAGCACGGTGTTTCCTCCATCATTTCTTATTACAAATCTCATGCCTTTTGTATTCTCTTGTAACGCAGCAACATCACAACTCATCTTTCATGTTCATATTGTTTGCAGCATTTGAACTTGGTCCGTGGATCATGTAGTCTTTTCTATTTTCCTTCACTTATTTCTCGTTTTTACGATAAAATAAGGGTATACCCGAACACCATGGTTGCATTATCATCAACCAACTCAAGGGCAGTCTGTTCAATTAAATTCCTAAAGCTAAAACATGTTGATGGTCTGTGTCTGTTACTAAATAGTGCCGTCCTAAGCCATTGTCTGAATGTAATATGATGTATTTTTAGTACTACATGCTATTCAGCAATCTCTCCCTCTCTCTCTCTCTTATATGTGTTGCAACCTTTTAGTAACTAACTAGTCCTTGTGCTTTCAGATATCGTGCAATAACTAGTGCCTACTATCGTGGGGCTGTTGGAGCACTGCTTGTTTACGATGTTACCCGGCATGTGACTTTCGACAATGTTGAAAGATGGTTGAAAGAGCTTCGAGATCACACTGACCAGAACATCGTGATCATGCTTGTCGGAAACAAGGCGGACTTGCGTCACCTTCGTGCTGTTTCCACTGAAGTCGGCCAAGGTTTTGCTGAGAGGGAGAAGACATATTTCATGGAGACATCAGCACTTGAATCTCTCAACGTTGAGAACGCTTTCACGGAAGTGCTCACTCAAATATACCATGTAGTCAGTCGCAAAGCTCTCGAAATCGGCGATGATCCTGCAGCCTTGCCGAAAGGCCAAACCATTGATGTCGGGGCCAAGCCCGACGCCTCGGCTGTCAAAAACTCCGGTTGCTGCTCCGTCTGATATCACGCGTTGCAGCTTCAAAGCTTGAACAATCATAGTCTTGGTGTTAGGACTTCAGCTTGTAACATTCAAAAAATTAGCTTTAGTTTTTTTTTTTTTTTACCCAAGTTTGTTCAAAGTTTTGGGTTTATTTTTCGTTCATGGTTATGCAATTATCTGCCATTTCCCACCATATGTTAGTGGTCCGTATTGATCAATTTAATTGGTCAATACGAAATATATTTATTATAAAATAGATAATTACTTCTTTCGTCCTGATTATTTGGTCCATATTTTCTTTTTGGGTGTTTCATTTATATGGTCCATTATCTAAATTTAGTACTGTTTTTTGCATTTGTTTACAAATTTATCTTTATAAATTGAATATAATTAATAGAGTTATTATTAGTAGTTATTGCTACATAAGGATATTTCAGAAAATTTGTTCAAATATTTAATGTATTCATAAATGAGTTTTGACACTCGTGGAAGTTAAAATATGACCAAATAAATGGGATAGAGGGAGTATATGTTTTTAAAATTATTTTGTATAATATCTCGGAATTAATTAAGCTATTTTAATGCTTAATTGAATTAAATAAAGAAATATTTTTTTTGCAATTTAATTTATATTACTTTTAGAAACGAGAAATGACACTCGATGACACATGAGGGTCAATTTATCACTTACAATATACAAATGAGTTTGTTCCGAGAAAACCTTACTGACCGTGTAGTCACATTTTCTAAAAGAAAAACGAGTACAACGAATTATTATTTAAGAATTATAATATCACATTTAAATTTATAACTTGCACTCGGAAGGTCCATTTCTTAAACTGAGCTAGGGAATTCTTGAAATTAAAATATGGAAGGATACGAAACGATCGGTATACTTTTCTGAGACCTGAGTGATGTTTTATAATTTATTGAATTTTGAGAAATTAGATGATATTTATATCTCCAAAAATTTAGGGAATAATATGAATGAGTCGGGTTCATTAAATGGAGCATTTCTATGTAATTGCATATGTAATCGGAATAATGCATTACAATTTATAAATCTGAAAAATTGAAGTATTGGAGGAAATTATACACGAGTTAAGGTGGAAAGAAAATTCTTCATAGTGAAGAAATCCTCCACGTAACAAAGCTAAAATAGGTGGGCGGCACTTTTAATTAGTAGCTTGGGCGGTTGGTTGCAGAGGTGAGGTGGTGGAAGTGTTTTAAACTCAATCAAATAAAAAAAAATACAAAGGAAATTTACAAAACAATTTGCAACATTTCCATTCATTTTCCACCATCGCCGTACGACTTCCACCATCACAACCACCTTCATCAACCTTTTCTGATCACCACCGACCGCCTCCAGTCGAGCCACCACCATCATCGTGAAGCTTGTGTTGCATGGAATATGAGGAGCTTGAGAACGTCTGTTCCGTCAAGAAACGACAAAGATATAAGCTTGTGAAGGTAAGTCGTCGACATTTTTATAGTTTTCGTTGTCGGCGTAGAACTCTTATGAAACATTGATGAATCGAAGTATAACTTATATATTCGTGTTCCTCGTGTCATAGGAAACTCGTATGTGCGAAAAAACAACCTTTTGGACGCCAAAAATAGCCGCCGTCGCCGCTGTAAGTTTTCCGGTGAGAAGCTTCGACCCTCATATATTTTCCGGCGAGTTTTCGTGTTTTAAGGTCGAGAAGCATGTGTTCGTGTTTTATGATGGTCTAGGAGCATGCTAGGTTGATTCTTTGAGCTTGAAAGAGACTGAAAATGGTAGGAAAATGGAGTTACAGTCGCAGCTCGATGACACATCGAAGAAGATGACGTGTGTCCATCGACACAGCCCGTGTCGATTGACACACATACGTCGATCGACGTAGGGCCCGTCAGTCAACACGCCCGTATCGGTCGACGTGTGCTCGTGTCGATCGACATCGAAGTGTCGAGATGTGTTGGGTGTCGAGCGAGGTGCGCATGTCGATCGACATGGTTGTGTGTCGACCGACACACATGCATGTCGGTCGACATAGCAACACAAAAGGAAATAAGTTGGTTTCCTCATCCAATCTTGATCCGAATTGAGTTGTATTCGATAGTTAAGCATAAGTTATGATTAATGAAGCATGTCATGAGTATGATTAGGCGTTGGATTATGAAATCGAATATCGAGTTTGGTTAGTTCAAATCAATTGGAGTTAAAAGCATGTTTTAGTGCTCAAAAGTGTTGATCGTGATTTGAATCGAGTTGGTTAGCTAATCATAAAATGATTAACCGTGTTGATTGGTTTGAAAGATGTAACATGTGAAGTGAATACATGTCGAGTAATTGGAAAGTGTCAGTTAGATGTCAGTGATAGGTCTTGATTACGTCAAGTATCGTCGGCTAGGATTGTTGAGATACTTAGACTATCCATCCTAATTACACATATGTGTGTGATTGTTATTTGAAGGGGAGTAAAAGGATAAAAGTGAAACGGCTCAACTGCACAAATAATAAGATCATCTTATTCTGTAAGCTAAACACAGGTGGGAACTATTTCAGTAAAAATAAATACTTTTCGAGCTTATTGCTCAACTTTCAAAATGAGTGTGAAAATATTTTGTTTTAAATTGATTGCTATGCGTAAAATTGTTTTGTGCTATCATATATGTACCTGTGTCGATTGATGTCGTCAGAGAGCTTATTTAATGAGAATGAACCAGGATTTTGCTGCGCTAATCTCATGAAAAGGAAAGGTAGAAGCCTTATCTAAAAAAAAGGGTGGAAGCCTTATTTATTTGCATCTTGTGTGCGTTTGAGTAGTTCAGCTGACGTGCTGATACCTTAGGTAGAGATAAGGATGGATTCCGCAATCGATCAGGTCTCAAGGTAATATTCTAAGGCTAGTGCACTATTTGATGACAGTGGGTGGAGTGGCTCATCCATTTCCAACTGTTCATCGTAACTTGAAAGTGGGCCAACTTCCAGTTACACAATGGTAAACAGACATGGTAGATAGTCGACAAACTAAAATGATTTAGATAACACAGTTTTTTTTCAATAAAACCCCGTGTTTATCTGTGTGAGTTGCATAGCATTCATATTTAAACTATATATTTTCGGGCATGTCTCCATGGGGTACATTGTACTCAACCCCTCGTATTGTTTCTAAAATATGCAGGTTAAGTAGCGAGGATGGAGGAACGGCGGTGTACAGGCGATGCAGGATTTTGGAAATAGATCCTGAGATGCATGCTACACACCACTGCACGAACCTCTGACATAACCCTTCCCTTGTTTTTGCGTTGTTTTGGAAAGATGTTTTGAAACTCTTCACTTTTGTTGGATTATGAATGTTGTTATATCTTTGAAGTCAATGAATGGATGTTTCAGAAATTTTACTTAAGTCTTCCGCTGATTTTGGTTTGAGAAAATATTTGAAAACTATTGACCACAACTGTAGCGCGCCCAAAAATTGGGAAGGTCAGTTGGTGACGTTACATTTTGATTTACATTTAACATTAATCTCCTATACAATCAAATCAAATCAAATACTATTAAATACTTGATAAATATATTAGTTATAAATTATAATGATTGTATACTTATTATATTTTTCAATAATTACCCAAATATCTTATTAATATAATACTATTTCTAAAAAATGCTTTTGGACGAAAAGCTTTATATATATATATATATATATAAGGAATGAGGTTAGATCATATGAGAATAAATGTTAATGTAAGAAATGAGAATAAATCTCAGCCTTTGATTTCACAAGATCTGCGATCATGCTTTAATAATTTCCGTCTTCATTTTATCCTCCGTGAACTTCATTATTACATATTTAAGGGTATCATTGTCATTTAGCCTGATGGTATCTCCCTCAAATAATTTCCATTTTCATTTTATCCTCCGCGAACTTCATTATTACATATTTGGATCTGTAATTCCTTTTCTTTTTTATTTTTCATAAAATTTCGATTGTCTTGTTGAGTCATCCAATACTCTAAAATTAAATTAAATTTTATTATTATTTAATTGAATTTTCTAATTTAATGAAGTTTTAAATAGATAAAATGAACTTAACATATTCTTCTAAAAAATTGATTTTATTTTTATTTAATTTAATTTTTCCCTTTTAATGAAGTATAGAAGAGATAAAATGAAGAGAACTGTTTCTAAAAAAATTTATTTTTTTCTTTTAATGATGTATATAGGAGATAAAATAAAGAGAACTGAAATACTTTTTCCGAAAAATTAATTTTATTTTTATTTAATTTAATCTTTTCCATTTAATGAAGTATAGAGGAGATAAAATGAAGAGAACTGTTTCTAAAAATCTGATTTTTTTCATTTAATGATGTATATATTAAATGTATATAGGAGATAAAATGAAGATAATTGAAATCATTTTTTTTGGAAAAATTGATTTTATTTTTATTTAATTTATTTTATAATGAACTACAATTGATATAAAATGAAGAATAACTAAGATATAATGAAGAACTGCTAAGATAAAATGCATGTCACGTGTAACATCAAAATTCACATCAAATTTATTTTATAATGAATCATAATTGACATAAAATGAAAAATAACTAAGATATAATGAATAACTGCTAAGATAAAATGCATGTCACGTGTAACATCAAAATTCGAATCGAATTTATTTTATAATGATTCGCAATTGAGATAAAATGAACTATAACTAAGATAAAATGAAGTATATAATACATAAAATGAACAAAACACAATTTTTTCGCCCTGTACGTTCGTAATGACTATGTTGCTTTTAATGAAGTAAAACGAGGATAAAATGCCGCGTTTTTTGTTAAAGCTCTTATGTAATCTGGATCGTTGATGTTGTCAAATCTATGAACGAGATTTATTCTCATTTCTCATGATAAGAGCTATTCTCACCAGATCAACCCCTATAAAGAATTCCACTTTTATTTACATAGATTTTGTAAACTGAATTGATATGCCTTCATGATATAAAATTGGTGCCCTTAATGACGAGCTTTTGAACTTTTATTGGACTTTGCACTTTTTAACTTCGAGCTTACAAAGTGTAATCATCCCAACCCTAAGAATTATAATTGAATTAAATTTAAATAAAACAACACTGGACTAAATTCTCAATATTCAATTTAAAAGATTTTATATATAATTATAAATGAATTAATTTTAAACAATACAATACTTGATTAAATCTTAGATTAGGGGTGGCAATTTTCTATCCGGTTTGATAATCCGACACAAATTCACACGATATTAATGGATTTGGATTAAGGTTTATCAAATACGGATCCTTTTCGGATCGACACGATAAGGACACGAAAATTTTAGATGGGATTTGGACTGGATACGGATCGGACCGTATAATCCGTTAAACGGATCGGATACGGATATTTATTATTAAATTAATAAAAAATTACTTTATTTATTTATTTATTTATATATATTAATTAATAAATTAATTTTAATATATTAAGTTAGTATTAGTGTTTTTCCAAAAACTCAAATCATTTTATTCTTGAGAGCGATGTAAATGAGTGATTTCGTACATTACATCTATACATGTATCATAAATCTTTACTGAATGTGACATTGGATCTATACATTTTGAACGTCATAAACTTTCGGTCTAGTAAACTAACTTATAAATGATTCCTATAGTTACATACCAGACGAATCAATGAATGATCATAATCAATTTACTTCCGAATTTAGTTATCGAAAAGGACCAATATACTTTGATTTCTTGTGTTTTTGCAACAACGATCATACCTTACCCACAAGACACCCGAAAAAGAACTGTTTATATTAGTGCTTAGGATCATCCAGGTTTTCTTTTCTTTGTTTTTTTTTTTTTTTTGTTATTTCTCACCACAGCGAGGATATGGGATCCGAACCATAGGGAGAAAAACATGGAAAATTCCTTCGCTCCAACACTTGTTACATACAACCGATTTGGGTATTGAGTATTTACTTAAACTTAGAACCGAACTCTTTGCAGTGGATGATTGTAATTCCAGAAAAAGAGTCAAAATTTTATTACATTGAATTATTCATATATTTGTAGATATAGCCAACACAGATTTTTATGGATTCATTTGGTTCTTTTGAGTCTTGCTCGAGCTGGATGATAAAAAATTATCATGTCCGGTTCCGCGGGGATGGATCTATAAGAATTTACCTATCCCAATAAAAAAAAAACCTAATTTGAACGATCTTGTATTAAGAGCTAAATTGGCTAAAGGGCGGGTTGTTTAGAAGCTCGGCCCAATTTTTGTGGTGTCGTAGGGGAGGAATTTACCTTTACGATTCCAACGAACGATGACGCTGTATCTTCAATCCGCTTAATTCTTAATTTAGATGGGTACCGACCTTCCCATGAATTTAGGCTTAATCGACTGTAAGGAGAGGAAGGGAAGAAGTCAGTGCTTTTCCTGTTCACGACCCAACGCTTTGAAAGCCTAAATATGGGTAGCATTTTATTAGTGAGCGGTGTTACTTTCTCATCCATGCCTGGGATAGAGCTCTTTACTTGAAATCCTTATTAAATTAAGTAAAGAAGGAAGTCCTGTCACCAAGTAAGGGAGGAATGACGACCGACTCTTGTCGTTCCTTTTTTCTTTCATTCATCACCAAAAAATATTTGTTTATTTATTTATTCATTATATTTTGTAATATTTATTTTCTTCATACTAATAAAATAAAATAATTTTCTTCAATTTAGTTTATTTTTGTTCTCAACTTTAAGATTTCAATAAAGCTTTATCAATCTATGAACTAGCTAATGAGATCTTCAACTTAAATATTGATGAAAGTATGATTTGTTTAATGCTCATTGTCTCAACACTTGTAATTTTACCATGGTCGATGAAAGATAATAATTATAATTTATTTTATTGTTAGAAGCTTTAAAGTTTTAATTAATAATTTCTCCTTCAAATTTGAGTTTAATATTTATGTATATTTTTAATGTCTTGTCCATTCTTCTTCATTCACCAGAATTTTTTTTTTATTTATTTATCTCTTTATTATACTAACAAAACTTAAGATTTATATGTTAATTTAGTAACTCCCTCCGTCCCGTCATATTAGTCTCATATTCCTTTTCGGTCCGTCCCATTCAGTAGTCCATTTTTTAAAAAGGCAAACCTTTTTCACTCACCAATAAAATATTAATTATATTACACTAACAACACTTGGTTATTGTGTATTCTCTTCCGTCCCTAATATGACGGGTCAGAGGGAGTATATATTTTAGGATGTTTGATTGAAGATTTTAATTTTAAATGAAGCTACAGTTTTATTTATTTATCCACAATATTAAACAACCAAATATGAATATGTTGTATAATTATCTTAACAATTTTTATTAAATTATAATTGTGTTTATTGAAACGTATTTTTATCATATCAATTTCATTAAATACTTAACGAGTTTTTATTGGATTATTAGGATCGAATTCTTATCGAATCGTTCGGATGAGATACTTATCGAATCCTTAACGGATATGGATCGGATTCGTGCGAATACGAATTTGAGCTTAGCGGATCAGATATGAATACAGATTTTGATTTTTCTTAACGGATCATATATGAATTTTACCTTAATAAATCGGATCAATAATGAATCAACACGATAAGGATCCGATCCGCACGAATTGCCACCTCAATTGTGTATACAATATAATATAGATCTTTCCCATTGAAAGATTGAAACTAAGGGTACACATACTTGAATAGACACTATGCAATAAATATGTAGTTTTACGTAGAATTGCATTAGAGACTATCATTTGCTTCCACTCACGTTATTCTCTTCCAAATCTAATATTATATACAAAATAGTATAGAATAAATTGAAAATGTAAAAGGCAACGCGGCGGGATAGGAAAGAACAGACATCCGCCGCCGCCACGTCGCTGCCGCGCCAGAGTAATTATTGTACGGATAATAGAACGGGGGTGGTGGCGCATAGTACTGGCCGCCACCGCCGCAGCAAATAACCGGAGCAGCAGGTGGGCAATTTCCTGGGTCAGTAGGCGGTGGCGGCGCGGCGGCGTAGAACGGCGGAGGAGGTGGCTGGGCGTTGCAAGCGTACTGACAAATGGAGCAGTTGTTACACGGATTACTGGGGGCAGGCACTATGCTTCCATCGCCATAATTGTTATCTGCTTCTTCTGCTGTTGCGGAGTAGTTTGAAAATAAAATGAACACTACAAGTGTTGATGAATAGAGAAGAAAGAGGAGCAAACGGGACATGCTTTTTGGTTTTTTTCTTGATATTATTTTATATATTGAGTTTCAGAAGAGAGAAGATTATATTGTTTGTGGGAGAGAATTAATGAGTTGGGTTTTGTTTCATTTATACAAAGTTGTGTTTTATTTTGTGTGCATCAAATATAGAGTGATATATATGCCAAGTGGAAATAAGAGGGCGCTACGTGTGGCAATCAAGATAATTTGCTTTGCATGGACAATAAATATATATGTAATTTCAGAAATAAATTAAGGAGAATTTGGATCAGCTATTTTGGGTGTTTTGCGAGAGAGCTTGTGTCATACTGTGAGTCGGTGACTTCTAAATTCGGAGAATTTCACGAGGCACCGATAATGTATGTATGTGTGAGATTATACACAAAAATATTTATATCCATGTACACGTTTGTAGAGGCAAGGAATCATATTGGATCAAATGTTATTTTAAAACAACTGAGTCGAGGCGTTTTTCCCCCAAGATAAAAGATAATTATGTAATGTGTAAAGATATTAAATCTTGTATTTTACACCTTTAGAAAAGATTATAATGTACATATTTATAGAGGGTTAAACTAATTTAATCTAGATAAAGATAGATATAAAAATATCTATATGATACATAAAAGATAAATCTAATATATTTAGCACATCTAATATACCTAACACCCCCGCAAGTGTAAAAGTGGGAGAAGGACACACTCGAATCTTGAACTTGAATCGGTCGAACAAAGGGCGACCAAAACTCTTCGTAAAAATGTTTGTAACTTGGGAATCAGATAGAACGAAATCAGTGGAAAGACGCTTGGATTCAACTAGCTCACAGACGAAGTGATAGTAAATGTCGATATGTTTAGACCTCTTATTGGATACTGGATTATGAGTTAGAAAAATAGACCTCAAATTATCGGATAGCACCAGTGATATGTCGCGTGGTACGGCATGGAGCTCACATAATAGGGTAGAAATCCAGACCATTTCAGTAGTTGTATTCGCGATGACACGATATTCTGACTCGCAGCTGGAGCGGGAGACCGTTGGTTGTTTCTTTCCGCTCCAAGAGACAAGATTAGGACCTAGAAAAATAGCATAACCATAGGTTGATCGACGAATATCTGGACAACGAGCCCAATCAGCATCGGAATAACCTTGAAGGGTGAAAGAGCCACGAGAGAAGACCAGACCGTGTGAAATTGTTCCCTTGATATAGTGAAGGATCCGCTTGACTGCTTGAAAATGCTCAACCGTTGGATTTTGCTGAAATTGACAAACTGTGTTTACCGAATATGCTATGTTCGACCTTGTAATAGTAAAGTACGATCATCAAAAGGATCACCGTCTTTAGTGAAGGAGACGTTGGATCGAAGAGGCATGGAGACGAGTTTTGCGTCTAGTAACTCGGCTCGTTTCAATATATCGTGAACGTACTTTGTCTGACACAAAAATAAACTATCAGTAGGATACAAAACTTCTAAACCCAGAAAGATGCCAAGACGACCAAGATCTTTAGTCACAAATTCCTTGTTTAGTCGTTTGAGAAGAAGAGAGATTGCCGCAGAATCGTTTCCAGTGACGATGATATCGTCCACATAAACCAAGAGATAAATAAGCGCCGATCCTTTTGAAAAAATAAATAGAGAAGTATCGGAAGCGCTGCAAAGAAAACCAAGAGATAATATGAAGGTGCAAAACCTTTGGTACCAGGCGAGAGGAGTCTGTCGAAGACCATAATAGCTTTCTTCAGACAACATATATAATCTGGATGACGAGAGTTTTCAAACCCTGGCGGCTGTTCCATATAAGCAGGTGAAGTGAGTACCCCATTTAAGAACGCATTCTTGATGTCCAACTGATGCAGCGACCAGGAATGCATAATGGCAATTGATAGGATAATGCGTATAGTTGAAGCCTTAACAACTGGATTGAAGGTGTGTGTGAAATCCAACCCAGGAAGCTGACTAAACCCTTGAGCCACAAGGCGGGCTTTGTACCGATCAACAGTTCCATCAACGAGAAATTTGGTGCGATAAACCTATTTTGATCCAACAACATTCGCATGCGAGGGACGTGGCACCAGAACCCATGTATTATTCATATGAAGAGCTGTAAGTTCTTCATGCATGGCTTGAGTCCATTCTGGAACCTTGAGAGCTGACTTAATGCCTCGAGGTTCAGCTAAAACAGTGGAAGAATAGAAAACCTAAATATAATTGAGATCAACAGGGTAGTGGGGTTTGAATACACTAGACTGAGCACGTGTTTGCATGGCATGTGTGCGGAGGACTGGGGGTTCGACGAAGGGTGGAGGGACAGAGGCATCAGGTGGTGGTTCAACAGCGGTAGCAGGTGGTGGTTCGATGGCAGTGGAGGGACAACGACAGCAGGTGATGGATTTGGATGGATTGGAGCAGTTGGGTGCTGTTAATCAGAGGGACAAAGACGATAGGAGGCCGAGTTTGAGGGAAGGGAGGTGGGGAAGCGAGGTCTCGGGGTGTTCAGGATAGTTGAGGAGGTATCTAGGAACTCGGAAATATAGAGATAGGATGGGGATGATGCAACGCTGACAGAGACATACGAAAAACGAAGATCATCAAATTGATTATGTCGAGTAGTGTATAGGCGAGAGGTAGAGGGATCTAGACATTAGAATCCTTTGTAAGCGGTGCTGTATCCTAGAAAAATACAGGGAAGGCTATGAGGCTGGAATTTGTTTTTGGTATAATCACGAAGACATGGGTATACACGGCAACCAAAAGGGTGGAAGGATTTAAAGGATGGGCTTCGGCTATATACTAGCTGAAATGGCGATTTATTCACAGGAATTGGTGTAGGAAGACGATTTATGGTGTATACAGCTGTACTGAAAGCTTCGACCCAAAAAGATAGAAGAATGGAGGAGTGAAAAAGGAGAGTTAACCCCATTTCGATTATATGACGACGCTTACGTTCCGCTCGACCATTTTGAGCTGGGGTGTAGGGACAGGAAATTAAGTGATTGATTCCGAATTTTGCAAAAAGATTTTGGAGCCTAGAATTTGTGAATTTTGTTCCTTCGTCGCTTTGAAATTGTTTGATTGTGCAGGAAAGTTGGTTTTCGACTAAGGATTTAAAATGAGTGAAAGTTTCATAGAAATCGGATTTTGCACGCAGTAGATAAAACCAGGCCGGAGAAACAAGAATAGTCATCAATAAAAATTGCATAATATCGAAAACCAGAAGAAGAAACAATAGGCGTCGGGCCCCATAAATCACAATGAACTAAATCTAATAAGTGCAAGGCACGTTTATTTGACGTAGGGTAAAAAATGTTGAGTGATGAGAAGAGGCTCGATCTGCACATGCCACAACAAATAATTCGTAGAGGTGAGTTTGATGTTCACCATGTGGATCATCGTCGACAGAGGGAGGGTGAGAATATCAAGATCTGGAGCAGCAGCCATGGCAGAATGTGTGTGCGTACGCGAGAGAGAAAACTAGGGTTATAGTCAGATTTGGCTGATACCATGTAAAGATATTAAATCTTGTATTTCACACCCTTAGAAAATATTACAATGTTCATATTTATAGAGGGCTAAACTAATCTAATCTAAATAAAGATAGATATAAATATATTTATATGATACATAAAAGATATATCTAATATATTTCGCATATCTAATATATCTAACATAATGTTTGCTACTTTAATATTTTGTACCCAAAGGTATATAATTTCGTTTTCTTTAATGTAGCACCATATTATTAATAAATAAATAAATAAATAGGGGGGGGGGGGGGGGGGGGGCGCTAGAGCGAACGAAACGGGGTGCTGACTAAATTAATTAATTAGCTCGAAATATGGAGAGAATGCTGATTTTGGAAGATTTTTAGTTCTAGTGCTTAGGTTTCTTGTGAATGAGCATGCCCGACTACAATTGCCGGTTATACCCTAGCATGATTGCGAGCATTGAACAAGAAACTGATGGATTTATATACTGAAAGCATTATGATTGGTATATTATGTACAAGGTTTATTGGTTAATATACTGGGAATCATAATTGTTGTATGTTCATCTCCTGTCTGAATTAACAAACATGTGTCGCAAACACAATTATCCTCTTATCTCGTAGATAGGGAGATCATACGGTGTGTAGAAGATCACGGAAGATCGTATGGATCGTTTGACCTAGCGAGATATAAAAGGTCATCACAGCTGAGATAGTTCCAGGATAAACTGTCGATGTAGGCTGCAGCATATGCGGATAAGCATCTTATCTTGGATGACTTGGTATGCTGGTGTGGGGCACACATTGATGAGGACCTAAGTCAAGATCGATTCTTTTATCTGACATTAAAAGAATCTAGATCTTTATGACTCGATGGAATCTTAAACCTATATGAGGATACAGAAGTATACATATATTGTATATCACTTTGAGTTGTAGAGAGGGTTCTAGTTGAACCTGTACTTCTGCAGTCTTGGGTGATATCAATCTGTGTATGACTGTCTGTTATCTGAACTAGGTAACCACATCCAGTATAGGATGGTGACATTCCCTGAACAGCTCAAAAGGTTCGTTATGCTAAAGTCCTGCAGGCTGATTAAGTTCAAGCATAAGTGAAAAAGTTTGAGTGGATTGATTCAGGAATTAAAGATGTTAATTAATTAAATAGCTTGTCAGAGCTTAAATTAATTAACAAATGTCTGTAACCTTAAATGTGGGGATAAACCGAGTCCAATGCAACCCGTTCCTCAAAACGTGGTAGCAAATAGGTAGGACAGTATTGATTCTCTGGTGGCATGCATGAATCAATATTAATTAATTAATTATATTCTGGGTTGAATATGAGAATTAATTAATTGATAGGCCTTATTTGCTATTTGCATTCTGATCCCTGGTCTGGCCCATGATAACTCAAGCCCAATAGAAGCAAAGAATTTCCTATAAATAGGCCTCAGTACCTCAGAACTCAATACACCTACTACTCATAAGATCACAAGTTGCATACAGCAAACCAGAGCATTGGGAGCTGTAGTGATCGAGTGAGTTTGAGATACGAGTAGGAAATTCTGCTTCTCAACCGGGCAAAGGATCTGATAGATAATCTTCACTAGATTTTCAGATCGAGTTGGGATACAGATCAGAAGATCAGATCAGGAGGATTCTTCTTCTTCTCTCTCCTCATTATTTTCAAAAATATTCATTTATTTTCTTTAGATTAATTTCCTCAATCTGTTAGGAAATTAAATCTTGGTGCGTGGGAAAGATCAAAGGGCATCTCCGCGCACGCGTTCTTCAATCCAGGTATTCCGCATAACCTTCTTATGCATAATAATATAGGAGCATGCTAGGATTGTTCATAGGCATAGCAATTTATTTTTGATATTCCAATTAACGATCCTTGGTAAACGGACTTCGTAATTCAGTTCACGAAACCCTTCAGAAACTTAATAGCCAGCCACCCATTATGCTGTTAATTAATTAATTATCGTAAAGCTAATGTGATTTTAAAAAAATACCATATGATCCATTTATTATTGAGATAAGCAAACAAATTAATACATATAATTATATAGAGCATTATAATCTGAGTTTTAATTATACAAATATCGACATACCACGTGTCATGTACAAGGTAGGCACACTGACAAGGTCATTTAAGCAAACCCCTATAGACTGATATTGAAACTTCCTATCCAATGATTATATATAAAACATATATATCTATTAATCTTTTAATTTCCTGGAAAATTCATCGATTAATCATACCAACTCAATTTAAATTTAAATCTACAATTTTATACTGTACAGGAATTACATATTCTATAAAATAAATAGAGATTTTTTAAAATTTACTCCTTAATTTTAGAAGATTTGATTTCCTTATCTAATTTGGATAAAAATCTAATTTAAGTAGGAAGAAATAGACATTGTTAGGATCTATGTTAGAAATAACCCCTTGATCTCAATTGTATGTAATTTAGTTTTGGTGCATCAAAGCTTAGTAGATCTAGTTTCTAGCAACTTAGTATCGAGTCAAATTGTAAAATCTTGTATAGGATACATCTACTCGAGTTGTAATAGAACTAGAAGAAAAGAAACAAGGAATGCTGAAAGATTCAGCAGATCTGAAGATTGCTGGAGACGCTAGTCAAGGCTAGCAAACACGAAGGAATGCTGGACACGCTTAAATAGGTGTCATCTAAAGGAGATTAGTGATCACTAATCCAGATTAGCTATGTTGGACTTATCTCGTAGTAAAGCAGAAGAGACACCCCTTCCCGAAGGAAGCAATTTTTCGAGCGAAAAGGCTACTCAAGCTAGTACACTTAGATTTGTGTTGTCCAATTAGTCCAACCTCTCCAGGAGGAAATCGGTACTTCATGCTAATTGTGGATGACTATTCAAGATATATGTGGGTACACATGTTAAAATTGAAGGACGAGGAGTGTTCTTTGTTCAATAAGATGAAGGAATCAGCTGATAATGCAGCTGGTCATTGAATCAAGGTCCTTCGATCAAATTGAGGAGGAGAGTTCTTCTCGAAGGAGTTTGCAGAGCTGTGCAAACAGGCAGGGATCGAACAATATTTCACGGCACCATATTCTCCTCAACAGAATGGTGTAGTGGAAAGAAGAAATTGTACTGTGATGGTGATGGTACGATCACTAATCAAGACTATGAGAGTACCAAGCAAGTATTGGGGGGAGAAAGTCCGACATGTGGTATATCTCCTAAATCGATTGCCGATGAAAGCCATTCGAGAGAAGACACCGGTCGAGATGTGGACTGGAAAGATGTCACACCTAGCGCACATTCGTATATTTGGGTGTACAACACATGCCAAGATAACCAATCCTCAACTTAAGAAGCTCGACGGTCGAAGTCAGTCGTTCGTGTACTTGGGTGGCGAAGAAGGAAGCAAGGCACATAGGATGCTCGAACCACATCTCAGAAAAATTCATGGGAGTCGAGATGTTGTCTTCAAAGAAAACATATCTTGAGATTGGAAAACACAGAAGATCACCAGCACCTCGAAGTATTTAAGGAGGTTACTCATGAACAAGGAGAAGTTCGTACTGCCCAGTTTAAAAGTGGAGTGACTCTGAGAAGGTTAACCACAGAAGAAGAGATCACTTCGTCAACTCTTGAAAGAAACAACCATATACAAGTAGATCAGCTCGAGTTAAATGAACAAGAAAGTGATAGGTATCGAAAGTTGTTATCATCGTGGTGAGGAGGACACTTTGAGAGTGATAGAGTGCTAGTTCGATTTAGAAATTTGAGTGAAATTATGGCAGAAGCTCCTTGAATTGATCTCAATGAGAACTTCGAGGAAGCGTTGTTAGTAGAGGTGGATGAGGAGTCTTGCTACAATGAGGCAACTGGACATCCAGAATGGGAAGAAGCAATATCAAAAGAAATCAAGGTCATTGAGACGAACGAGACTTTGTCGCTCGTATCACTACCTGGCGGACACACGACGATTGGGCAGAAATGGGTATTCAAGTTGAAAAAGAACTCAGGTGGAGAAGTAATCCAGCACAAGGCTTGCTTGGGTGCAAAGGGCTATGTGCAACAACAAGGCATTGGCTTTGATGAACTTTTCGCACTAGTTTCTCGAATGGACACAATTTGAGTCATCCTTGCCTTGGTAGCTATTCAAATCGAGGATGGAAAGTACACCATCTTGATGTCAAGTCAGCCTTTCTTAATGTGGAGCTCGAAGAGGAGGTGTACATGATTTAACCAGAGGGGTTCAAGGTCATGGTGTTGAAGTTAAAGAAGACAATGTATGGCCTTCGACAAACGTTTTGAGCTTGGAATCTGAAGCTTGATCGAAGTCTGAAATAGATAGGTCTCACAAGATGTACACAAGAGGAAGCAGTGTACACATGAGGTAGCACTGCCTCGAGATTGATAGTTGGTGTTTATGTAGATGATTTGATTGTGACAGGTGAAGATCTGAAGGCAGCCGGAATCTTTAAGAAGCAGATGATGGGGGAGTTTGAGATGAGTGATCTTGGATCGCTATCATACTACCTAGGGATCAAGGTGACTCAGTTCGAGGGAGGTATCTCGATCAAGCAGGCAACTTATGTCAAGAAGGGACTGGATGCTTGATTGTAACTCTACTAGAACATCCATGGAGCCGAGGGCTAACTCCACAAAGATCTCAAATGACAGCCAGTTGATGAGATAAAAAATCAAAGAGTCATCGACAGTCTATGCTATCTTCTTCACACGAGGCCAGATCTTTCCTATGCAGTAAGAGTTGCCAGCAGAGTTATGGAGAGGCCTACAAATATGCATCAGAAGGCAGTGAAGCAAGTGCTACGATACCTTCGAGGCACTATACACTTCGGACTAGTATTTCGAAGAGGAGAAGGAGGTGATGAAGAGAGAGTGGATTATTCTAACAGTGATCTTACAGGTGACCTCGATGATCGAAAAAGCATAGGAGGCATGACATTCTACATCAATGACTGTCTTGTCTCGTGGAACTCACAGAAGTAGAAGACAGTTGCACTTTTGATGTGCGAAGTAGAGTTCATGGCAGCAACAACGGCAGCATGTCAAACACTATGGCTGAAAGCACCGTTGTTCGAACCGACTGGTTCAATATCAAAGACATTGAAGCTCTTCGTCGACAATAAGTCTACACTTGCACTAATGAAGAATCCAATGTTCCATGGTCGAAGCAAGCACATCGATATGAAGTATCGCTTCATTCGAGAATGTATCTAAGTAGGTCAAACGGAGGTGGAGTTCATTCGAACCGATGAGCAAAAGGTCGATGCACTAACAAATAGCCTTACTAGCACTGAAGTTGGAGGTGATGCGACATTTTTTCGAGTCGGAGACCTCGAACGACTCAAGGAGTAATGGGGAGAATGTTGAATATTTACTTCTTGATTTTAGAAGATTTGATTTCCTTATCTGATTTGGATAGGAATCTAATCTAATTAGGAAGATATAGATATATCCTAAATTATCTTATTTTTCTTATTTATCTATCCTAGTTTTCTTATAAATAAGGGTAGTAGTTTTCATTGTTTAGAGTATTTTTTTTAATTCATTTTTCATAGAGTTTTGTAACAGATGCTTACAAGAAATAAAACTCTAAAATTTGTCCATATTTTCTTTTCTTCTTTCTTCGTGTTTTCCATTATTTGTTTATGATTTTGAATCAAGAAGGGCAACAGAGTTGTCAATAAAAAAAAAATCAAAGAATTGATCAGACCAAGCCAAAAACTAAATTATATATAGTTTAAATACTTTAATCCAAAAACAATTTAACTCAAATACGTGCACTGAATAGGATTGACTCCTAAGTCCCATCAATTCCATTGATCTCTATATTATTATATAATAATTATACTGTTAAAACATACTTTAAAGATATTATTTTTAATCATGTTTTGGGATGTATAATTGAATCTAGTACAATTTGTTTTTAAAATATGATGAATACATGTAAAGTTATTTAATCATTAAGTTGAAGCATATTTAAATATTGACCAAACAAAACATAATATGCATTTTGAATAACTAAATAAATATTGTTGTGGTTTGGTTTTGAATGTAAGAACTCGAGATCAAAGAAGGAAGCCGAAGACTACAAGTCCGAACCAGTATAAGGAGCCCATAGATCATTTGATGCAAGAATAAGTGCAGTGTCTGGTGGAATAATAATGTCCATGTTTTCGAGATGTGAATTAGAGGCGAAAGTATTGAGCATATTCTTGTGATTGTTGAGGAGTTTTTTTTTTTTTTTTTTGGAAGGCAAGTATACTTCGTGGTTAATCCTCCAAATATGAGTGCAATATCTATTCAGGTTTGATTTGATTTGTTTTTTTATTTATTATCAAAAAAAAATAATCAGGGTTTGTGGAGTTGTTCACAACTTTTTGCTGGATGAATTAAAAGGCACGCAACATGCTGGAGTTCCGCACCAGAAATATTTTCCGCTTGCGGTCTCTCTTCTCGAGGATTACCAACACCAACTATATTGTGCCCCTCACCTAGACAAGCCCGATTCCATAGTTTTGTTGGTCTCCCCCAACTTTGGGATGAGTTAAGCTTAATTCTGATATTTTGGTGGGGTCTTCAGGAGTAATTAGACTTGGCTCAATTTTTTGAGATGAATTTAGATGTCCTCTCTGAGTGTTTGCATGTTCAATGATGATGGATCAATTGAATGTGTCGAAGCTCTTTCTTACTTGTGTGAGGTTTTTTTTGGCTTGTGTTTCTGATTTGAGGAAAATTATTTTTGAAGTTGATAACGAGGCCCTTCGATTAAAACTCGAGCTCCGTGTTATTTGGAGATCCCAACTAGGCAAGTTTATTTTCGACATCCTCAATCTTTTTACATGTTTTGAAGCAATCTCCTTCCAATGGGTCCGACGGGTATTTAATTGTGATGCTCACCATTTGGCTAATCATGGTTGAACCTCCACTCTTCCTAGTACAAATTTTGTTCATTTCACTTGTGATGTCAATTTATCTCCTGCAACTAATGATGTTGCATTTGTTGGTAATTCGGGTACTTTGTGGTAAATTCACGATGTGAAATATTTAATTTCGTTGTAATTAAATATTACCAACATAATCTACGCGAAGAGTAGATGATCGTGATATATTTGTTTTCTCAAATCCGAATTTCGGTGAGTGAGAAATAAGTCCACAAAGTGACACGGTTGGTGGGTTATTACATAAGTGGAGCTATGTAATAAATGAAGTGTCCCACATTGATAGATTAAAATAATTAATCTATGTTTAAATACCATTATGGTTGAGGTGTGTAATAACCAAGTGTGCAGTGTATGTGACACTCGGTGGCTCGCCTCGCGTGCCGCCGCTCGCCCCGCCCTGCCTCGGTTCTGGGTTCTTGGTCTTTGGGCTCTTGAGTACTTGGCTTGACTTAGTCCACGATGCTTTATCATTTTGGGCAAGTGAAATGAGCTTGCGGGCTCGACACGTGGACGGTCGATGTGGCTAGACCAGTCGACGTGGTGCGCAATAGGCATGTCATGTGGCTGACTCATCAGCCACATGTTGCTATTGCAGTCTGAATGATTACACCATATTTAGCACATGTCCACTGTCTATAAATAGGCATGCTACTGTCCCCTGTTCCCCGAACATCCGACATCACATAGCTCACTTCGCCACATTTCTCTCATATTGCTGCATCTTTTTCGTTGTTTTTATGCAACTCAGTTTCACCTCTATTCAGTTCGCCGGAGCCTTTCCGATTGCGGTGCTGCCTCGAAAAGGACGAAACCGTTTTACCTTTGGGGACAAACCGCCGTTAGACGAGCACTACGTCGCCGAATTTGTCTTGCGGGAAGAGGGCTTCCTCGACTCGGCTGTGCTTGATTGCACTTTGTTCATTTTATTCTATTTAATTTAATTTTATTTCTTTTGTTCTCGTACTAGAATTATCTACAAATATAGTTGTAAAAACTTGTTATACTAGACATAATTATTTACAGTGTTTTTAGTTCTTCTTCACAGATCCTATAACCAATAGCCTTGACTTTGTTCGAGTAATAAATTTAGTTGATTTTCTCTTAAAAAAACCCCAATCTCCAAACCCATTCCCATCCATTAAAAATCAGAACCCCCTACTTAGTTTTGATCCTCATCAGAATCATGGCTGCGGAAAGACTGCCTCACCCTTCAAGGGCCTTCGATGTTGCCCATTGCTTGCACTGTGCCACCACGAATCCAAAGTGGAAGCATCAAGGGCATGATGGCGAAAATGTTTGAGAAAGTTATCCAACTTTGGAAGAAGAGAATTGCACAGTATGAGGCCATCAATTTTCAGTTAGCGGAGAAGGAAAGAAACAAAAATTTGCTCCACATGAATGTTGAAACGAGAGGCTTTGCAGTGGCATTTGTCGATGATCCCATGTGGGCTATGAATGTTGTCCCCCTCAAGGTTCAGATCAACAGGCTTATGGCCTAATCAGAACTTATCAAAGCCGGTTTCGAGTTTGACACCCCCTAATTATGAGATTTATTTTTTATTTTTAATTAAATTATAAATTGGAATTATAATATTACATATTTATTTAATTTATTTTTTCAAAAGTAGTTATATTAAAATAAAAACATTACTGTTTGCTCAAGAAAAATAAAAAAATAACTGTATTTAAGATCATTTATATTTTTATAGGAATATAGTAAGATATTGAATACGATTTCTTATTTTTTGAAGTTTTATATGAAAACTCAGTTGAAAATCTTGATACTCTTGAACCATAATTGTTGCCGCATTTTTGTATTTTGAAATTGATAATATTTAATACCCAAATATACATGTGAATTTTTTTTTATAAAGGCCAAAAGCATAAAATTTAATATAAATTATGTTTATGTTTTTAAATTTAGTACCAATTATACTTTGTTTTAATTAAATGGTTAATTTATTGAAATTATTTAAATATAGAATATAAATTCTTTTGAACAATAAAAAACTGACGGTGCTTATCGAAAATTTACATTATTTTATTAAAAATTTGGCATTTAATAAAATGATGTGTCATTTTTTTTAAATGACAGACTTTTCCATGAGCACTCTTTCTCGCTAATAATTTTTAATAATTTGGTCATCGAATTTTTTCTTTTTTTTTTTTAGAAATTCAAATTTTCCATATTACTCGATGCGGCGTATAGGGGTAGAATGGCGATCCTGGAAATTTAGACGACAACGCGCACCCGCCTTCGCGTGAGTGTCACGCGAGTTATCGTTATATATACATGCGCCCCCCTCATTGATGCGCATTTACCTACTGTCGGTGCGTAACGTTGTGTGGAGCTCGAGTCAGAGTTATACGAGGTTAGATATTGGTTATTCTATTTTCTTTCGCCTTTTTTTTTCTTTTCTCTTGTCACGGTTGCGGCTAGGGGTTCTGATTTTAAGTTTATTGTTACCGTAATCGTGTGTTTGCTTTTCCAGCGGTTATGTTTGGCTTAGGGTTTGCGCTGAATTTCGATCTAGGGTTACCGGATTTCTAAATTAGCTATTTTCGTGAATTGATAGAATTTTGAAATACGGAGCCACAATCTTAGTTCCTAATTTTTTTTCCCGAGAAGTTTGGATCGATCGATTCCCCTTTATGGCTTGAGTTATTGAAAATATTTTCTTGCGCCGGTCTGGAAACTCTAATTGGTTATCATGAAGTTTTTGAATAATTGGTTAATAGCAATTTTTTTTTTGTGTGAGTGATATGGACTATGTTTTTTGTATCTGGTTTACTCTTTAGAAGGTTAAGGTCTGAAATTCTGTTTGGGAGGCTTGAACTATTGCTATTGAGTTTTGAATATTTATGGTTTTAATGTGAACGATTGTTCTGCCTAAAGCTCATTTATGCTAGGAATTGCACTTGCGAATTTCTTTTTAAATGCAACAGTTGGATCATTCGATGAAAGATTACTTGAATAGGACGTGATAGTTTTTACAATGTTGGCCTGCTTTCATAGCATTAAACGAACAGAATTGCTCGTCAACTTCGAATTTCTTTAATTTTGTATGTGTAGGTGTGGATGCGTGTTTGCATGAGATTGTCCTGTTGCTCTAGTTTATATCTGGTTTGGCTAATCTTTCTAATCATTTTCACTTCATAGTTGAAAATACAAATCAAGTGAAAGATGGGCAAGAGGAAGTCAAGGGCGAAGCCACCACCCAAGAAAAGGATGGACAAGCTTGACACAACCTTCAGCTGCCCCTTCTGTAACCACGGTACCAGTGTTGAATGTCGCATGTAAGTACATGACGAGGCCATCTCTTTTTTGTTGCACTGATGAGTTTTCTCATCATTTATTTGGTTGTTCTTGATATGAGAAGCCTCTTACCTCTAGTGACCTATTAATCAGTTATAAAGTTATGAGATGCCATTACACAGTGACATATGTTTGTTTATGGGAATGAGAAGTCTGTTTTGCCTAAAAAATGTTCTTAGAATTTCAGTTTCCCTTGTTAATATGAGACATATTCTATTTCACTATCTCTGTTGGATGAAGAGGATATTAATAATCCTGGATGATGGAATGTTATCTGCTGTCATGCCTGCATTTGTGTAATGATATGTACTGTTCTGTGTTTCAGTGATATGAAGAACTTGATTGGCGAAGCTTCGTGTGGTATTTGCCAAGAGAGCTTTAGCACCAATATTGATGGTATGTTATGATATTATTACATCATAACATGCATCCTTCAGTTTCATCTACTTGGATTGTGAACTAACCCTTTGTTCTTGCATTTATGCAGCTTTAACTGAGCCTATAGACATGTAAGTAAATGCTTATGCATTTGGTATAGTTTTATCATTTCGCACTTCCATCTAAACCATGAAAACTTTATGGCTACAGATACAGTGAATGGATTGACGAATGTGAACGTGTCAATGCACAAGAAGATGAAGATGCATAGGTTTCTGAAGCTCTCCCATTGTGTTGGTTATATGGCATGGTAATTTGATAGCAGGACCCGTTGGTGTTTTCTGATGGATCGATCAGTCTCCTTTGATTTCGTGCATAGAACAAGGCAGTTGTGTATATATGTTTGCCAAACTTCAGTGTCTTAACTGCACCATTTCCTCAAGGTTTGGATGCTGTTTGCCTTAGTAGTATATTTTAGTCGCACCTTTCCAATGAAATGATTTTTATGATGCCTGTTATATTGTAGTTGGCACTAATTGCGTTTGCTGAATGTTTGCCTCTGCTGTAACTAATTGTGGATGGATAAATATTCTAGGTAGGTTATATAGGTTTTGGGAGTGCTATGTCAATTTTCTTATTAGTTTATTTAATGCTTTAAAGAGTATTAATTTTACATAACCACCCTTTCTCCTTCTACAGAAAATAATTACTTGTAAAAAAATATTTAATATTTAAATAAATATCTAACATTATTTTTATTTAAAATATTAATTAACCTCTAATTTTCATGATAGAATTTTACTTAATGCACTTCAATCACATTTTAAAATATTAATATTATTATTTTATTCCCTTTAAATATAATTATATTTTCTATTGAGTAATTCTAAATACAATCACAATTTCTCATAAAGCCTTTTCTTTTTATAAAAATGAAATTATTAATGAAAATAATTATTTTAACCTCAATTTTTAAAATCTAACAAAAAAAATTGCATTTGATTAGCATAGTCCCATCGACTTAAAAGCTCAAATTAAGCATATTAAGTCAAATTAAGCATAGCCTTCAAAAATATAACTCCGAAAAATTAATTCATCTTGGATAAGGGAGTGATAGTTTAGAATCTAAACCACAATAATCGTAGCAACAAAAGCCACAACTAATCACTTTAAAAATATAATCTTTAGTCTTGTTTGTAAACTGTAAACAATATATTTGAAAGAAAAAGAATAAAATAGTTCTCTCATCATTTGACAAACAATTTGCAAATTAATATTCATAATCTTTATCAACTCAAATTTCATTATTTTTGTCGAACACATATTGGAATAATAACAATTAATTCATTCAACTTCATCACTTTTCGTGTTCATACGATTGAGATATAATTTTCAATTATTTGGATATTTTCATTATTTTAATAAAAAAACTGATTTTCTTCATTTTTTGTACAGTCACAGTTGAAATAGAATTTCTCACTTTGACGTATGATTATCCCCAAAGATGAAAAAATCGAGTAATCTAGGAATATGAGGCTGTTAAAACATAATAAATAATATATATATATTTTTTATGAAGCAGCTATGTTTAAAAAAAGTGTAACTAAGCTTAAAATAAGGAGAAAATGATAATATTAAATAATAACTTGTATTTAAAATGTGAAAGAGACTATATTGAGTAAAATTGTGGTTGTGTTTAGAATTATCCTTAATATTCTTGTTTTTCAAAATTATTCAGGGGTACAATGGTAAATTATCAGATAAAAACAATACCAAATATAGAAATGAGAATATATAATTGAAATACTTTAAATAGTGACCCTAACATATAATCAAGTGAAAAATATTTTAAATACTCAAAATCACTAAACACAATATCAAAATACCCAAAACATTAAACACATTCAAGAAATACTCATTTTTTAATTTTTTGACATTGAGA